>JAOTJB010000209.1:41306240-41322322 GCA_027123815.1 Erythroxylum minutifolium | reverse complement strand
CATCCGAAACTCACTCACTTCCAACTCTCATATCTTTTCACACACTCACTCAAAATTCACAAATTATATATCACTGGGGATCGATATCAAATTTAAAATTAATAAATTTTGTTCAATTTAATTAGAATTAAATTTTAATTTAATTTAACTAAACTTACATCCATATTAGAGTCAAACATAAAAATATCATATTTCAATTGTATTTTGATACACATATGATGTAATGCCCTAACATACACTCAGAAATTATTATAGCATATCTAGGGTGTATTAAGAAGTAAACATAATGAATTAAGTCCGTCTTAGTAAAAGACATTATGGTACTTAATGTAAAAGACATGGGCTAATGGGTAATTTGCTCATTTTGGCATAGACATACATACTTAGGTGTGAAATATGTATAAGAATTTTTTATATGTTGCTTGCATTTATGAATATGATGACAGGGGAATTGGTAGAAGAAGTATCCCATTTGCTTATGGTATTTTGTTCGTTAAATTGAATGTGTTTTTGTATTGTTCTTGCACGATAAAATTGAATTTAGTTGATTTGAGATGTGTACATCGCCTAATGGATAGGTTCTACTGAATAGATTTTTGTAATTTGGTCACATCTTGGCTTGTAGACCTCCAAATTGAATAATTTCAATTGGAGATTAAACTAGAGACATAGATCTAAAACTTTCATAAAGGAATTGAAATTTTATTGCGCATCTCAGATTTTTGAATTATGGCTTGAAGTTGAGTTATGGCTGTCATCTCTGTTTTCAAACAGCCTGTAGTGTTTTGAGTATAACTCTTGAAATAATTAACCAAATAGCATAAAATTTATTACATTAGAAAATTAAGATATAGGGGAATGAAATTAATTGATAATATTGTGGGCCAGTGTGGGAAGTAAGGAAGAAGAAGGACCAATATGTAATTTTTCTAAAATTAAGACATAGATCAATTGGATTAAGGCATGTGTGACGCATGTGTGTCTAATAGGAATTAAGCATATGTGTGATTCTTGAAAGTTCTGGAATGGACATATGGAGAGGGGAGATGCACGATAATTTGGGGGTTTTATGTTCAGATTTTTCTCTTCTCCATTTCACCTTCTTCATCTCATCATTTTTCATGTTCGAAATCAAGCCAATCTTAGGTGAAAATCAAAGTAAAAGGGATTTTCTCTTCACCTTTATCTCTTATTACTTTGCTTATGAAGGAATGAAATTATAAGGTTGGAAGTGGGATTGAGAGGTATATTTTTGGTGTTTCTAGTTGGTGAGTTAAGCAAAGCTAAAGAGGAAGGGAATGAAAGCCAATAGAAGACTTACTTTGTCAATTTTGAGTATTGGGACTTCACTTAGTTGATTTCTGTATTTGTGTATAATTGAATGGATATAAAGATTCATTTGGATGTGGAATTGTTTATGAGATGTTGCTTTGGTGTTATTTTGGTGTTACTTTGCATGAACTTGGTTGTATATGACAAGAGAGTATCGTGTAGCGGAATTCTATCTAAGGTTTGTTTGAGTTATAACTCAACCTACAGACCTCCAAATTATGTGATTTTAGTTGCATATGAAACCTAAGACATAGAGCTAAATATCTCTAGAAGGAACTCTGACTTAATTATGTCTCTGTTACCTTGGAAATTGAGATTGAAAAAGATAACATGATAGTGCCCCTGTTTTGGAGCAGCTTGTCATATTTTGCCTAGATTTCATGATCTAGAAG
Organism: Erythroxylum minutifolium; assembly: GCA_027123815.1. Taxonomy (NCBI): domain Eukaryota; kingdom Viridiplantae; phylum Streptophyta; class Magnoliopsida; order Malpighiales; family Erythroxylaceae; genus Erythroxylum; species Erythroxylum minutifolium. The sequence goes on along the minus strand of JAOTJB010000209.1, from coordinate 41,320,598 downwards.
TCTAAATGGTCTGATTGTTAGTGCTATAGAAATTGCATACATAGAGAAAACAAAGTCTAGAAGACCTCGAAACCCAGTTCTGACTTTCTATATGAATGCTAAGGAACAAGTAATGGTATGAACAGAGAGAGTGTCTGTCACGACCGTGACATTGTTTTTGTTTCCAACTTCTACCGCATCTTGTTTGAACCTTTATAAACGTGAATGAAAATTTCCAAACATCTAGAACTAAATGAAATAGGACTTAACATATGTGAATTGGGTGATTGAACATTAGAATTTAAGATTGAGCATAATACAGTCTAAAGAAAACTTACATGTACATAAATGATTTGTTTGCATGTGTATTGCTCATATGTGTATAGTATGATTATAAAAGTGTGATTTTGACACTCTTCTAATGGTGATTAGTTATGACTTGCATGTATGAACATAGATATGGATTTTATGACTTGAAATGTATATCATATGATTTGTTAATATATGAATTGTGAAATTTGCAGATGATTAAAGAAAATGTTACAGTGCCTGCTTTATTGTCTTGGCTGTGGATAAATAGGCATGCCTATAGAGTTACAGAGCAACTGTTACAATTTGACACCACCGGTGTTCATAGTTCGATACCTTCGAGTATCCACAGTTCGATACCTTCGATTATCGACAGTTCGATACCTTCGAGTATCCATATTTTGATATATTTGGATACTCACAACACTCATTATCCACAGCTACATAAAATGTACAGGCCTAATACAAAAAGTAAAGTAAAGAGATATAAATAAGAAATACAGTATAACAACATAAATAATCAGTATATAAATAAGCATTTGCATTTGTATTGATGATTTGTATTACTGAGTGTTGAATATCAATGTTTGAGTTTTGAAGGTGAATTTATAGTATATGAAAACAATATTGAAGCATGTTTGTATTATTTATTTGATTATGTCATCATTATTTTTATTTGTGCGATGTTCATGAATGTATATGCTTGGCGGATGACGGCTGTGAGTGGTTATCTAAACTAAGTGTTCCCCACTAAGCTTTAAATCTCAGCACAGGTGTTAATCCATGTAGGTCCAAGTCATAAGAGTGAGGTACAGGAAACATTTGCAGGGGACAAGGCCAACAAATAGAAGAAAAAGTACTTTTGAATGATTTTTTAGTTAAAGATGATTGTACATGTAATAGTTAAAGGAAATTGTATATTTTCTTTTGGATTACTATGTAAATGTAAAAATATTTTTCTACTATTAAATGATAATGTTAAGCATTGGGGAATTTTGTAATGTGTATATGTATAACATTGAATCGAAATGCACATCGTGAATGTATGTACAAGAAATTAGTTGCCTTATGTGTGGATAATTGTAGCTTCCATATAAGGGTTGTTACATATAATTTTGTAACAAGTTAAAAAAAGTCAAAATTAGATTTTATGGGAAATTAAAGACATTGTTGTGAGAAAGTGCAAAAACTTAATGCTTTTAATTTTTTGAGTTATTTCTGATCATATAAAAATTAGAAATTAAACTCCAGTCTTTGAAAAAGAGAAGATGAAGAATTTAAAAGAGGTTAAAAGTAATAATTTAAAAATCAGACCGGAAATTAAACTGGTAAGATAAGAGATTAAGGTATAAAGGTTCAATCGGTATTAGACAATTATAAAACTCACTAAGAATTGAATAGAATTAAAAAAATTAAAACATGATTGAAAGAGATTCTTCTTATATATTAAAGAATTTAAAATTTAATTAAAAATTTATTAAATAAAAATTAATTAATTATTTTAATTTATAGAACTAATCATTTTAAAAAATTAACTAATTAATTAATAAATTGATTAAATCCTTACGATGTAGTAAAATAACATTCATGATTCTCGTTACCTTAGCCATCTCCCGCCACAACGTACTTCAATGGCCACTATAGCACCAAACCCTCCTTCTCTTTCGTATTTCTCCACCTACCAGGTGCTTCTTTTTGGATTAGTTTTTGTATTTTTTGGGACTCCTTTACTCGTTTTGTCATTCCATCTCGTTCTTTTTTCGAGGATTTTGCAGGTTCTGTCTTCTGGGTGTCGCTTAATATCAGTGAATTCGCTGTTCCAAGGTGGGAGGTCCAGGATTTTTAACACTTTGAAGCTGAAGCCCATTTTTACAACCAATTTGGTGGAGTTAAGGAGAAGGTAGTTGTAGTCATGGTTTCAGACAACCGACTCAGTTTTATGTTGTTTGAAATGTTGGTTTTTTAGTATTATGGATGTTAATATTCACAACTGCAATTTTGTCACAAAATAAACAGACGGCGTATTTTTTTGGTGGGTTTTGGTTCTTTACTGCTTTTTCTGTCGTTAGTTGTTAAACATGTTTCATATGTGTCTGTCGTGTGGTTAATCAGACCTTGTGATGGCAATTTACTTTACTTTGGTTCAATTAAACAGGAGAACTTTGATCACTGCAGTCAACCAGGATGCTGAGGAGTCGTTTAAAAAGACCGTTGAAGTAGATAGGTTGATTGACATGTTAAGGGATGCAAATCCATCAGAAGTAAGTCAATCGTTCGTTTTTTCTCTTTTTTTCAATTTGATTAGGCATTAGGGAGATTTGGTTTCATGGGCATATTAGGAATTAATTCTTGTGGATATAGAGACTTAGACTACATGCTCTTCATGGACTTGATAAGGTTATTATGATTAGAAACTTATGGTTTGAACTGCAGTTTATGATACAATTAGTTGACTTCTCAACCCACATTTTCTATGGACAGCTTCAAAAGCTTGTTGTTGAAAATATCCTTGCTTTCAACGAGAGTTTCTGGATACGTCTTGCAGCAAGAAGTGATACCTGCAAATCAGAGGATGATAAAGCATGGTTTTTTAACTTTGATGTTTTTTATTCCGTTATTGTCTCCACTGCAAACATCTTTTCTGTCCTTTGATTTTTATAGAATCTGTTGGCTTTTTCTTTTCTTTTCTTTTTTGCAGAAAGATTATGAGGAATTAGCTGTATCTGTAATGAGTATAGTAGACCGTGTAGTTCACAAGACTAAGGTACATGTCTCTCTCTCTCTCCCAGACACAATAAGAAACGTACGATGATCTCTTTCATTTATTTTATGTTTCTTATTTATTTGTAATGTTCCCTTAGGAAAAGATTGAGTCATCTACTGACATCCTGAAGGCGGTTTTAAAACCTGTAGTGGATGAAGAGGAAGAGACTTCGTGGCCTCCCAGAGATCCCGAGGCCCTCAAACTTATGGAAAAGGTAAGATATTGGTTCCATTTGTTAAGTTCCTCACTGATTATTTAGGCAAATTAACATTGTTTATTTCATGTGTTTTTATTTGTCAGCTTACTATCTATAGAAACTAGCTCTGGCATTAATGATCTGTCAGATCTCCTTGCCTATGCTTAAACATGTTTAATGTGAAGTACCATTTTAAATAACCTAAGGTATTTGAATTTATCTTAAGATTGTTTCTTATGGAAATTGTTCATGCTTAGATACGGAACGTGTAAATTTGGACAAAAGAAAGGGATGGGAGAGAAGGCTCTGTAAAATTTAGGTTCTAATTACTTCATCAAAAAAGGAAGTCCGCTGGTGATGAAAAAAATCCTATTTGAACTGAGACCCGTAGTTGGATTGGCACTGACCATTAACATAATTGTTGGTTGAGGCCTGAATCTTGCTAGCATCCATAAGCTGGATAATTGATACTATTGTGATTATAAATTCTTTGCAACATTGTGAACTAATCCTTATCTTGGCAAAAGAATGAGGAGCATTGGTGGCACCATTATATGGATTATGTTACTTCCATCTTTATGAACAGAATTAATTGTGGAATGCTTATACTTTTCAGTCATTTGTTGTGAATCCATGCCTATTCATATTCCTGTTCATTAGAACATTATCCAAAGGGAGAAAGAAGGGCAGCTAGATGAAGGGTTCCTTTCAGAAGTTAGTGCACAACTAAGACAAGTATGTTATTCTTTTCTGTGCTGATTAGTGCTTCTTCATGTCTGTTTCAGTTTGTCTAAAAAGGATTGTATCATGAGGAAAACAATGGAAAATTGTTGAAATATGTACTTTCTGCTCTTGTTTCAGTACTGTTGACTGAAAAAAACATGGTTTTTCAGTTGCTTTTTGGATGAGTTGGTGACTAATTTAAGCAAATATGACTCATGCAGAAGTTGTTCAAATGCTAATTCTTTCTGTTCATTCATTATTCATTTACCAATCATTTGTAGGCAAAAGAAGATGGAGATAAGCCTGGTCTTGAAGCTATGTTGCAAAAGGTCCTTCAATTTTATGCGTCCAGTGTTCTCTCCAAGCGTAGTTATGCAAAGAAAGGTAATGATAAATATGTTTTCCATATTTATGTATGAAAAAAAGATAGAGGGAATTTAAGTCATATTGTAAGGTCTGAAACTGGTGTTGGTCAAGATGATAAGCCTTGTTAGTGTTTGTGTAGGAACCTTAAACTGCCACTAAATTGGCTTACAAAGTTTGTTCTGGTTTTACTTGATGGTTACTTCGAACCCTCTTTAGAATGGAAGAATTAGAATATAACACACACATTAATGGTCTGTAAAACTTAAGTATGTCGTCATTTGTTAATCCGAACTTATACATTGGTAGATCATTCGGGTCACCCTTAGTTGCTTGGATGGACCATTGTTTAATATTCTTCTTTCGATAAATCTTTGATTGCTGAATCTGTTCTTTGCTTATTATGATCTTCACTTTAGTGTTATTGCTGGTTGGTTAAGCTCATAGGTTGGATGCCTGGAACATCTGGTTCTTATCTGTGTTTATTGTGCAGGAGATGAAGTTTTGAAGGCTGAGCAGTTTCTTGAAACTGTAATAAAAGGTGTTTACTAATCTTCATTACTGTTGTGCTTGAAAGCATATATGGACTCAGAAACATATAGGGTGCTCAATAGTGCAATTCTTCACCAATTTTTATGGTTTTGGAAGGCTTAATGTTCATACTGTCTAGGAAAATTTTACATTTTCTTTGGATTTCAACATTTCTGCCTCATGTGAAAGTTCATTGTCTTTGAGTCAATCATAGTATTCCATTTTTGATGGGTCATGCTTCTTCCTGGAGATTTTACAAGAATGCACTTTGTTGCAGCTCCTGAGGAAGAATGGAACACGCTTTTAATAAATGGCATGACGGTTGGCAAAGGAGAAATTTCTCCAGAAGAATTCTATGCTGTCATAAAGAAACGAATTGAGCGGACTCTGATCCGAACAGTATCAAGAAATCCTTGACCTTGAATCCTTGTAGCCATCTATCTCCTTTAAACGGTTTTCCATTTCTAACTCTTTCTATCTCTTCAGGAGGGTGGCTCATACCAGCAACGCATTCTTACCGAGTATCTTAAGGGTATCCAATCTAGAGCTGAGGAGATCGTTAATGCGCTTCAAAGCAAGAAATAGTCGATAGACACTAATCGATGATCAATTCCATATTCCAATGGCATCGACAGCATATGGAGCCTGAAAAACAGTTTCGTCTCTAAAGTGGAAAATCAAGGAAAGAACATTCGGGATATTTAAGAGAAAAGCAGAGTTAGATTCTCTGCATATTCATTATCTTGTGCAACTTGTCCCGAATCGTTTCAGTCCCAAAAGGGAAGATGTTATCAGAGATCCCCAGCTTTTTCCCTTCTAACCTGGAATTGAAGACATTTAAGTTTCAGAAGTTTGATCTATGCCTCCAGGGCATTTTCTTCTGATACTAGCTTGGTAATGGTACAGATTACATGTCTGTTATGTTCATATATGTATTTGGAATGAAGACATTGCACACTCATGTTGAAATTCTGAGCTCATATCATGTAAGATGTGTTATTCCAGGGACCTTGCCTGTGCAGTCTCTGCGTGTGTTTGGGTTGATGATAGTTACTTGCAAGTTGCTTATCCCTGTTTTAAGTCATCTCTATTGTATTGTTAGCCAGACCTGAGTTATGATATCTCCTGGGATGGCTCCTAAAACTTATTTTTTGGTCGAACTCGAACTCAGATTGGTTGGGTTTTGACAGCCCGAAGTTCAATCAGATTGAAGACCAAACGATTTCATTTTAATTCAGCTCCGTGTATTACTTATTGTATTTTAATAGTGAACAATCAGTTCTTTGTACGCAGGAGTGTACAAACTATATAAAAATTTAAAGGATTTTGTAGTTTCAGATTTACCTCTTCTAGAACTATGAGTATGGAGTCTTAGAAGTTTAGGATTAGTTCGACGAAGTTGAGATACCTAATGTATATATAAAAAAACGTTTTTTATTCTATTTAAATTTAAACTTGAATATTTGAATTTAATTAAACTTGAATTTGAGTTGATAAAATTTTCAAATTCAATTAACAAAAAATTAAATTATACCAATCCAAAATTAATAAATTAATCATATTTTAACTAATAATTAAAAAATAACCCAAAAAGATCACGGCCACCAAAACCCCATCAAACGGCTACGATTCCCTCTCACACACCCATCAAAGGAATATTTGATCTCCAACTGGAAAAAGAATTGGTACTATGCAATCTCTGATTTGCCCTCTTAAAACTCCCTAAATATCCTCCATGCCCTCTCGCCTGACTCTCTTCTGGTCCCTTAGATTAACCCACTCACTCTCACTAACCTCATCGACTCAGATCTAGAAACAGAGAAACTGAACACTTATGCTTATATATTTGTGCTTTACTGATCAGATCTGAGGTAAAGATCTTTGTGTCCTTCCTCTTGAGTTCCGATTTCTGTTTTCAGTTCCTCTTAGATCTGTTAATATGCTATTTTGATCTGCAGCTAGTGGATTCGGCGTTCTTTGTTTTTTTTTGTCGGTATAGTGTTGGAGAAAGATGTTGACGAAGTTCGAGACGAAAAGTAATAGAGTGAAGGGACTGAGTTTTCACAGCAAAAGGCCGTGGATTCTCGCGAGTCTTCATAGTGGTGTGATTCAACTATGGGACTACCGAATGGGGACTCTGATTGATCGGTTCGACGAGCACGATGGTCCCGTTCGCGGCGTTCACTTTCACAAATCTCAACCTCTCTTTGTCTCCGGAGGTGACTCTGCAAGTCTTAGCCCTTTTTTTTTGGGTCACGAATCATGGTTTCAATTATATTTTTTGTGCAATTTTATGTATGTGTTCAATTGCTTTTTATTTCTTTGCGAATTTAAGAATGCTTGGGAGGTAGAGTGCATTGAACTCTGGTTATATTTCTAACAATAATAATTCGTTAGGTCTAGGCGATTTGTTTCTAGTTTAGTAAATATTCATTGAAGGATGAGTGAGAGGTTGTGATCGTTGGTTGAACTTTTAGGTTTTTTGATGGGAAGGTGGGATCTAGGTTCAGCAGTTTGATTCTGCCACTACAATGTAGAGAAGTGATTTCCGGGACTTCCAAACTAACTTCTTTGAACTTGGCATTGGGAAGATGTGATGATGACCATAGATTTCAGCAAAACAATAGTACTCCTAGCGGTGGAGATAGAAGATTGTGTAAAATTCAAGTTCAGAGATCAAGAGATGCATGCATGCATGCATAAGAATAAGCACAAGGATCTGCGCTCGATATACAAATGTGGAATATGAATTGAATGGCTAGATGTTGCTGCCAAATTGAAATGACATCTGGATCTAGGTCGGTTCTTTCTTAGTTCTTGTTACTGGGACAGACAGATTTGAGGTTTTTTTTAATAAAATAATTAGACAGATTTTGGAGTTATCAAATTTATTTTTGGACATCGAGGTGACAAAATTTTGAAATAGCTCTGGCATTGTGATTTGAGATATCACTGAACTTAATATTTTCTTGCTTTTGTTATTTCATGTTTACTATTTCTTGTATCTTTCAGTTGAAGTTTACAAAAAATAGAAAATTGGATTTAATTTACTTTGGCTTTACCTTTTTGTGCAAAGTAGTTCCTAAAGTAAATAATCGGTAGTGTTATTTGCTTATTTAGAATATTCCTTTACAATATATGGCCATGATGGCTTGCAGGAGACGATTACAAGATTAAGGTTTGGAATTACAAGTTACATAGATGTCTGTTCACTCTTCTTGGGCATCTTGACTACATTCGTACTGTCCAATTTCATCACGAATACCCATGGATTGTTAGTGCCAGTGATGACCAGACGATTCGAATTTGGAACTGGCAATCGCGGACTTGCATTTCTGTGTTGACGGGTCATAATCATTATGTTATGTGTGCATCATTCCACCCTAAAGAAGACCTCGTTGTGTCAGCATCTCTTGATCAAACTGTCCGTGTATGGGATATTGGATCCCTCAAAAGGAAGACTGTATCACCAGCTGATGACATTCTGCGGTTGAGTCAGATGAACACAGATCTTTTTGGTGGTGTGGATGCGGTTGTTAAGTATGTCCTGGAAGGCCATGATCGAGGAGTCAACTGGGCTGGTTTCCATCCTACTCTTCCTTTAATTGTTTCAGGAGCAGATGATCGCCAAGTAAAATTATGGCGCATGAATGGTTAGTGATCTAAATGGCCTTCACCATCTGTGCTAGGGTTGTTTATCATTTATCATATCATGCCAAAAACTTAATTATCACTTTTCAGTTGAACCTCTTCGTTTCCTTCTGCCCAGAATTTAATTGATCTTGACCTCTTTTCCTGTTTATTTATTACCTGTGATTGCGATGAAATTACAGAATCAGTTGGCATATATTTTTTTTCTGCTTTCAGATACAAAAGCTTGGGAAGTGGATACATTGAGAGGGCACATGAATAATGTCTCATGTGTTATGTTCCATGCTAAGCAGGACATAATTGTATCTAATTCAGAGGATAAAAGCATTCGTGTGTGGGATGTAACCAAACGGACAGCGCTTCAAACCTTCCGTAGGGAGCACGACCGTTTCTGGATACTTGCTTCTCACCCTGAGATGAATCTCCTGGCTGCAGGACACGATAGTGGCATGATTGTTTTTAAGTTAGAGAGAGAAAGACCTGCATTTGCTGTGAGTGGGGATTCTCTTTTTTATGCAAAAGATCGCTTCTTGCGACTCTTCGAGTTTTCAACTCAAAAAGACACACAAGTGATACCTATTCGACGTCCTGGTACCACCAGCTTGAATCAAAGCCCAAGATCTATTTCATATAGTCCTACGGAAAATGCTGTTCTTATTTGCTCAGATGCTGAAGGGGGTTCATATGAGCTGTATGTAATACCTAAAGACAGCATTGGTAGGGGTGATATTGTTCAGGAGGCAAAGAGAGGTGCTGGGGGCTCTGCTATCTTTGTAGCTCGTAATAGGTTCGCTGTTCTTGAGAAAAGCAGCAACCAGGTCCTTGTCAGGAACCTAAAGAATGAGGTTGTTAAAAAGAGTGGTCTCCCCATTGCTACTGATGCAATATTTTATGCTGGGACTGGTAATTTACTTTGCAGGACAGAGGATAGAGTGGTCATATTTGATCTTCAGCAGAGGCTTGTTCTTGGGGAACTCCAAGCACTTCTTGTCAAATATGTTGTGTGGTCTAACGACATGGAAACTGTTGCTTTGCTCAGTAAACATGCGATCATCATTGCTAGCAAGAAGCTTGTGCATCAATGTACTCTTCATGAGACAATTCGTGTAAAGAGTGGGGCCTGGGATGATAATGGTGTTTTCATCTATACAACACTTAATCACATCAAGTACTGCCTCCCAAATGGTGATAGTGGTATTATTAGAACCCTTGATATCCCTATATACATTACCAAAGTGTCAGGAAATACAATATTCTGCTTGGATCGGGATGGGAAAAGTAGGGATATTGCCATTGATGCGACGGAGTATATCTTCAAGCTGTCTCTTATAAGGAAGAGATATGACCATGTGATGAGCATGATTAGGAACTCACAGCTTTGCGGGCAGGCAATGATTGCTTACCTGCAGCAGAAGGGGTTCCCTGAGGTTGCTCTACATTTTGTGAAGGATGAGAGAACTCGTTTTAATTTGGCTCTGGAGAGTGGGAACATTCAAATTGCTGTTGCATCAGCTAAGGAAATTGATGAGAAAGATCACTGGTACAGACTAGGGGTGGAAGCTCTTCGACAAGGCAATGCAGGCATTGTTGAATATGCTTATCAGAGGACAAAGAATTTTGAGAGATTATCTTTCCTTTATCTAATAACCGGTAATTTGGAAAAGCTTTCCAAGATGCTCAAAATTGCAGAAGTTAAGAATGATGTCATGGGACAGTTTCATAATGCCCTATATATGGGTGATGTGCAAGAACGTGTTAAGATTTTAGAAAATGCTGGTCATTTTCCACTGGCATATGCTACAGCTAGAGTCCATGGGCTACAGGATGTTGCTGAGCGTCTGGCCACTGAGTTGGGAGATAACATTCCATCCTTTCCTGAGGGTAAAAGACCCTCTCTTCTCATGCCACCAGCTCCCATTATGTGTGCTGGTGATTGGCCGCTTCTGAGAGTTATGAAAGGCATATTTGAAGGTGGGCTTGATAACTTGGGTAGAGGTGCTGCTGATGAAGATGAAGAAGCTGCAGAAGCTGATTGGGGTGAGGAACTTGATATGGTTGATGTGGATGGTTTACAAAATGGGGATGTAACAGCAATTTTGGAACATGGGGATTTTGCTGAAGACAATGAAGAAGGTGGATGGGACCTTGAGGACTTGGAGCTACCTCCCGAGGCGGAAACACCACGGGCTTCTGTCAGTGCTCGGTCAACAGTATTTGTGGCACCAACTCCAGGCATGCCTGTGAGCCAGATTTGGACCCAGAGATCTTCACTTGCTGCTGAACATGCTGCAGCTGGCAATTTCGATACTGCCATGCGCCTGCTCAGCAGGCAACTTGGAATTAGAAATTTTACGCCATTGAAATCCATGTTTCTTGATTTACATTCAGGTAGCCAAACCTATTTACGAGTCTTTGCATCTACTCCAGTGATATCACTAGCTGTTGAACGAGGATGGAATGAGTCTGCTAGTCCCAATGTGAGAGGCCCTCCAGCATTGGTATTTAATTTCACTCAGCTGGATGAGAAGGTCAGGGCTGGTTACAAGGCCACTACTTCCGGGAAATTCAGCGAGGCACTTCGAATTTTTCTCAGCATACTTCATACAATTCCTTTGATTGTTGTAGAATCAAGAAGGGAAGTGGATGACGTGAAAGAGTTACTTATTATAGCCAAAGAGTACGTTTTGGGCTTGCAAATGGAGCTGAAGAGAAAGGAATTAGAAGACAACCCAGTACGCCAGATGGAGCTTGCGGCTTACTTTACCCACTGCAATCTTCAAATTCCACACTTAAGGCTTGCCCTGTTAAATGCTATGAGGGTTTGCTACAAGTTCAAGAACCTCGCAACTGCAGCTAACTTTGCTAGGCGACTATTGGAGACTAACCCCACCGTTGAGAACCAATCAAAGACCGCTAGGCAAGTGCTGCAGGCTGCTGAAAGGAATATGACAGATGCTTCTGAGCTGAATTATGATTTCAGAAACCCATTTGTAGTATGTGGTGCAACTTATGTGCCAATTTATCGAGGACAAAAAGATGTCTCCTGCCCATATTGCACTTCTCGGTTTGTTCCAAATCAGGAAGGCCAACTGTGTTCTGTATGTGATCTTGCGGTGGTTGCTGCAGATGCATCAGGCCTGCTCTGTTCTCCTACCCAGATGCGATGACCAAAAAATGACTCCAGTTCATCACTTTTTATCATTTTACATCTCATCTTTGTAGCACCCAAAGCAGTTGTCTAATCGAGGTAAGAAGTATTATAGAAAGAGTTTTAAGTTCCAAAAGATTGTTTGTGCTGTCTTTCTCTTTTTACTCTCTTTTTCCTTTTCTTTCCTTTATTTACTTGGATATGAATTTCCGATGTAATAATCACTTGAGAATTTTGGCATGGGCTATCCTTGGTAGTTGTTCATATGCAAGAATAGCGAAGGACCCTTTTTATGTTTAGACCATCACTAGGCAGGACATTTATCAAATGTATGCAGATACCCACTAGGCAAATACTTTTTGCTCGTATCTGTGGTGCATTTAATTCAGTCCGTTGGTAGGCAAAACATATCCATGTCTATGTTTCTCTATACATATTTTCCTTCGAGTTGCTTGCTTGCAAGGATGTTACTCACATTAGATAAAAAGTGTATGGAAACGTGCTGAGTCTGCTAATATTAGTTAGTTCGAGTTTGTTATTTGGTTTTACTTAGAATATATAGTTTATGAGCTATGACGTGTATTCGAGAATATTAGTTGGTTTGAATCTGTCATTTGGTTCTAAATTATAAACTTACCAATTGATTTACTTAGAATGTTATTTAGAATGCATAGTTTATGAATTATTATATGTATTCCATAATTTATTCAATGAGCTTAAGCCCGCTTAAAAGTTCACAAATGAAGGAAGGGTGTACTCGTCTCTGCCTCCTGAACTAAGCCCATCAATCTCTGTACATTCACCTTCTCTCATTAAGCTCTTTCTCGGTAAATTTTTACACAATCTTAAAGCCATAAGTGTGTAGTTAGGGATGATAATTAGTCTGGTTTCGATTCTGACAATATTTAGTTTGAGTTTGTCATTTAATTTTAAATTTTAAACTTGATAATTGATTTACTTAGAATATATTTAATTTATGAATTATTCAAGTATTAGACGGTTTAATTATGTCATTTGATTCTAAATCATAAACTTAGTTGATTTAATGAATTATTTTTTATTTTAGTTTTATTTATTTACTTTTTTAATCTGCGTCAATTATTTGTAGTTTTTATTGTATTATTATTACACTATGTACCTTTTTTTTTTCATTGTCATATTTATATGTGAGTTTACCGGAAATAGCCTTTATATTTTGTAAGAGTAAGGTTGCATATTATCAGACTTTTTCAAATTTCGCTTTAATGCGGGATTTTAGGCTAGGTGATAATGATGATGATGAAACTTAGTAATTGTTTTACTTAAAATAAATAATTTATGAATTATTCGTTTATTCGCATATAATTTATGAATTACGTAAAGCTAACAAATGCAATTGGCCACCAACCCAAGTTCATCATAATGCTGAAGCCAGCCCATCAGTCTCTATGTGTTAGGAATGGGAAAAAATAACATCTCGATTTGATCAGAAGTGAAGGGTTACGATTTGAATTTCAAATCAGGTTTGAGCCTCTCTCTTAATTTCCTAAGTTATCCAGTCCGACATATATATTTTTTAAGTAAAACAATGTTTAAGATTTAAATCAGATTTAATTGAATTCCTACTTGGAGTTTTGGAGTTTTGGGCTCAATTAAGTTTCGGATTAGGACCATATCTAAATATAGATTTTTGGATAAATCTTGAGTTTAGGTGGACTTGAGTTTGGTCTGATTTTGTTAAGTTTACTGTAAAATTTTCCAATCTCGGATCTATAAATGTGTAGTTAGGCGTGATTATTTAGCTCGGTTTCGATTTGTTGACTTCGGTTTAACTTGGGTTTGTGTACTTGATTCAAACTGGCCGAGACCAATGTCGGCCTTATAGATACTGGGTTTTAAATTTTTTTAAAAAATTAAGATGGGCAAAGTTGGACTTGGGTCCAATTGAACTTAAACCTGGACCTGACCTTCTACTTTTTTCCGGTAAATTTAATAAATGGGAAACTTTAAGCCAATATATAATTAGAAGAGGAAATAATATTTTACTTATTAGAATAATTTTTTATTATTTTAATTTGTATAAAACACTTTATAAACATTATATATTTAAATATTTTTTAAAAAATTTATTCAATTATTTTAATAAAAAAGGGTTACATATTATTTCTTTTTCGGTCATAATATAAATAAAGAAGTTTCTTATTTTTAATATCATATATTTTTAATAATTAAGAATTGGTAACTTTAAAAATCAAATAAATGTCTACATTTTTTTTAACTTTAGAAAATGATGTTATTTTATTTAAAAAATATCTATTTTTAGAACGAAATTTTATGTTAGGTCAAGCTAGGCAACTTAAGTTTGAGTCCAGAAATCAGATCTTTTGTAATGGTTATGATGTTCTTATCATGTTCAGCCTCAGCCCTGGGCAGTGGAGAAGTGGGCCCCTGTCCAGGGCTCACTTTTATTTTTTTTCTAAAAATACATATAAAAATATAATTTTTTGAAAAAAAATTTTTAATTTATTTTTAATTAATATCAAGGGTCCATTTTTTCTCTTTCGTACCGAGCCTATAAAATATTAGGACCGGCCCTGATCATGTTCTATTAAATTTTATGAACATATTTACATAAATTTCATATAAATATATGGATGAGATTTAATAGAACAAAGTTGAAATAGAATAAGTGTAACAGAAGATTTGATGGGTCGA
>JAOTJB010000209.1:41275583-41287858 GCA_027123815.1 Erythroxylum minutifolium | reverse complement strand
TTATACACATTACTCATGTCCTTAAGATCATGTTTGCATTAAAAGAACTCATTTATTCCTTTAACAAATCATAATTTTTATATTTGAACTCAACCACATCAAAACAGTCCATTCTGTAAATTATGATATCAATTAAGTACATAAACTTATCAAGTTCTTAACCAATTAATCAAGCAACAATATAAGCTCATTCCTAGCCTTAATCAACTCCAAATATACCAATTTAGAGTAAATTTTCTCAACTGGTTCAACATATACACAAGTCTGAAATTAAAATTCCAAAATTTGTCATCATCATCACTAATGTGTGTAACTTTACTATCTTCAATACTTTACTAATTTTACAAGCTTAGAGACATCACTAACACCTAAAATTTTGCAGATTTCATGTCTTTTAAGGTTACTTCATTTCAGGTTAATTTAACTTCCATACTGGTTATACCAAGGCTTACAAAATTCTACTCACTTATGTCATTAGTAATCTTTTTTTTACAAACACACCTACAGCTCTAATTTTCCAGATTTGAAAACTCCTTAATAACACCTATCTTTACCATGAAGTCTTCATCAATTATACTTCAAATCCTAACTTAAATAATCCATATTATAGCCCATAAACTACTGTTTTCGTACATGCAAAAACAAAACAGAAAAGTATCCATTCATTCTCTATTTTTCAGCACATCTTCAACATCAACATCATATACAATCTATCTCAATTCAATCATCGTAATCTTTCTATTTTAACGTACCATAAAGATCAATACTTTACTTACTTATTTAGCTCAAGTTTCACCTCAATTCATCAAGTTAACATAGCCCTTCATCTATGCAAGATCATCACAAATTCAAGGTGAAAGTAAAACGATTTCAGCAAAGGCAAAATGAAGATAACATATTATAACTAGCTTTGAGCAGATTTTTATGTAGATCTTGAGGTGACTATAAACAAAATTGAAGCGAAATTCAGAAGTTGTGAGAGTGTGTGAGTGTTTCCATGGTGAAAGTAATGGAAAGGAGAAGAATAAACACAACAGAAACTACTCCTGCAGTGGCTTAACTCATCAAATACTAGGTGTCTCATGTTACAATGACATATGTCACTAAGCATGTAAGCCAATTATCTCCTTCATAAGCTGCCAAATGCCACTTAGTTACTAGTCCATTTGTCACTCCTTTATTGCTGTCATTTGTCAATTAATTACCTATGTCAAATGTCATTCATTTATCTATGTCAAATGTCACTCAATTTATAGGCTTAGTCATCCTAATTTTTTCATGTATCAAAAACCAAAACATAAACTTTCATTTACTATTATTCATGTAATCCTAGTTCTTTCCCACTTAAAAAATACTACACTAGCACCTTGTTTTAGCATTAATTCACCTTCTTTGTACTTCAAAATTCAATATCATTTATCCACAAAACAACTTATAACTTACAGTTTTTATACATCCAGAATAAAGCATAAAAGTATCCGATTCATGCATCATTTTTTCCAATTATAACAATTAATTCTAAATTTACTACTTGTAACTAATCAAATCAAAATTCAAGACATAAATATTACACAATTCACATTATGATCATTTTAAACTTTTCATACTCTCTAGAATATGTCAATTGAGTGCATATACTATCTTTATAATGTGCAAAAAGTAATAATTCATGTGTGTATGCTAATGATATGCACGTAAATGAAATGCATTTCATGAATGCTAAGGCTCTAACCCATAGTATGGAAAACGGGCTATTTCACATGAATACCTCTGCTTCCTTCTCATTTTATTTTATTTCATTCCATTATAAAACTTCTTTCTAAATGGTAAAAGTGTATTATGTTCCATTTCGTTCCGTTAATTAATATTCAACCAAACAAACCTAAGCGTGAGAGTAAGTGAAGGGAGATTACTGCAAAGGCGAAAATGGTGGGGGCGCGTGGATGATGCTGGCCCCCGATGGATCTGTTCCGGTCGGAGGCTATGTAGTTGGTCCAGCTAATCATCCCCGTCCAGTCGGCTTATCTCACCGTCCCTATCTCGGCGACCTCGGCCTTCTTCAGTTCAAAGATGTCCGTAAACTAACATCAACTTTCTTGCTCACTTGTGTTTATACTTGCATAGTTATAACTGTCGCTGTTTCTCTGTTAAAGAGATTTTATGAGCTCGAAGTCACTCACTTATGAGATAGATTGGAGATTTATTTTCGATTTTTCCTGTTTGTTTCTGTTTCATTCCCTTTGTTTAATATAGCTTAGTTCGGAAATGGTGTGCGATTAATCAGATGGTGTTTTACGTGAGAATTTTTTGCTTTTCAGCTCAATGCAGATAAGAGCCCGTTTCAAAGAACTTATGCTGCTCAGGTGAGACTATCTGCTATGTACGCTTCATTTTGCTTGCAGATTTTTAATTTCGTATACAAGGAACACGTTTTGGTTCTACTTCTTAATGATTATGAAGTAAGGTGATGAACTTAGTAAGTCTTTGGTTCTTTTTTAATAAGTATGTCACATTATGAAACTGGGGCTGAGTGCTTTAAATCTCAAGTCAAGCCTTAAGTGAATTATATTGTTACCAGGAAATATCATCAGTTCATTACCGTCATGTTGAAAATAGTTCAAAATCGTGAGGCAAAGGGGGCTGTGAAACACATAATGTTGTCTGTTTGAAAAAGCTTGATGACTTTGGTTGTTGTACTTGTAGCTGCTAATATATTTGTGAAGTTGCCTCAAAAGAAAGGAGCAGTGGACACTGACAACTGATTCTTCAACTTTTTGAGATATATTGTTTTATATCGTGTTAGTGGGAATTACTATGTTGTTTTAGAAGTTTTTTGGTTGTGCGACTGTTAATTTTTTCCCCGTTTTATTAAGATTAAAAAATGTGGAGAGACGGCACGCAAGTTACACTTTTTTAAAGAGCAAATGGAGAAGGCAGGTGTGCGTCCCACCTTCAAGGAAGTCTATGGCACTGAATGATATAGATAAAGAAGATCTGGAGGTATGTGAAGAAGTTCATAATATTAGCTGAACTGTTGTGTCACTGAAATTCTCCGATTTCTACACCCTTTCATGTTTTTTTTTTCCCCTTTCCCTGGATATGCTAGATTAAGCTTGAAGAGCTTGAGGCAGCTAGATCTAGTTGAAAAGGTACTGTGATGCTTGTTGTTATGGCATATTGATGATTGGAGTCCTCTTGTTGCACATAACATATGTGCGTGTTAAGAGCTACCTAATTTTGTGAAACGAAATGAAAATTTACCCAGATATGTTATGGATATTTCTCGTTTTAGGCTATTGGGTTCTTTTCTTCAGCTCTAAACCTTACAACTGCTCAGCAGAGGGAAATGGAATCCCATCATAGTGGTGAAGAATCACTAAGTACTCCTTTGTTGCAGGACCAAGTATGAATGTCTAAGGCACTTAGGTATGGTATCATTAACTTGTCCCTCAAACTCATAACGTCCTTTTTTGGGTTTGCTGTTCTAGGAAATATTAGCTGATTCATCAAAGCAAGTGAAAGTGGGATTTTTTTAACGGGCCTTGTCCCTAAGACAAGTCTTTGGCATTTGAAAGAATCATATTTCATGCAACCAGGGGCAATGTGTTTATCAGGCAGGCTACTGTGGGTGAACCTGTTGTTGATCCTATTTCTGGAGAAAAGTTCTCTTCTCTTCGTCTTATCACAAATGTTTGTAAAACAGTGCAAGAATAGCTTCCTATTGTGATTGGGATTTTCAAGTGAAGTAAATGGATACATGAAATTTTTTGTAGAATTGAACTCAATGTTAAAACTATTTGTTTAAGCAGCTTTTGTGGAAAATTGCTGTATTTAATACCCAATAGTCACTGTACCTTGTGTAATTATAAGAGACAAGTTGGTCGTGTGAATTTTTATCTTTGCTGCAATATACATGGCATCGGGAAAAACTTTTCTATTCACATACTTTTGAAATAACCTCTTGGATCTTCTTTTCAATGAACATTTCCATCGTAACTTAGTTCTTTCCATGTTCCTTTTCAATTTCTGTGTATAATAATTCTTGCTTTGAAATGCCATATACTAAGTATTGTAACTTAGATAACCTGTTTAATAACTACTTTATTCACACATTGAAAGCTTGGAAGTTTTGTTTTCCTAAATTTTTTTGGGTCTACCGCTGTTATGTCCTTTTCTTAATTTTGTGAATATGCAGACCGAGAACAATGTTTTTGTTGTTTTCTATTCTGGAGAAAGGGCAAAGAGTAAAATACTAAAAACATGTGAAGCATTTGGGGCAAACCGGTATCCTTTCAGTGAAGATAATGGAAAACAAGCTCAAATGATGACTGAAGTATGTGTTATTCCTTGTTTCGACCCCCCTTTTTTCCTTTTGTTTC
This sequence comes from Erythroxylum minutifolium, assembly GCA_027123815.1. Lineage (NCBI taxonomy): Eukaryota > Viridiplantae > Streptophyta > Magnoliopsida > Malpighiales > Erythroxylaceae > Erythroxylum > Erythroxylum minutifolium. Next base: position 41,283,479 of record JAOTJB010000209.1, on the reverse strand, counting down.
TTTGTATAGGTTATCCCTTGTTCCATTATTATATTGATTTTACTAAACTTAACAACTGTTTGCCGAATCTCAAGATCAAGTACTCGTGTTAACACTCTTCTGCTTTTGGATTGCTGTGAAATCACAAGCAGTTTTTTATAGTGGCTGTTAAAAGTTTAACCATCTTGGTCTTTCAATTTGAACTCAGGTCTCAGGAACTCTTTGTTCTGTTCAAGATTTTGTTCCATTAAATTTTATCTGGTACTTTTATGTATCTGATCGTGTAATGTGAATAACATTATATTTCTTCTGAATGATAAAATTCAGAATCATTTTGGTACTCATATATGATATGTTGCTTTATTTTAAGCACACTGAATTTTGCGTTTTTGGCTTATCAAGGTTAGGAAGGAGAAATCCATCTACCATATTCTGAACATGCTTAGTCTTGATGTGACAAAGAAATGTCTTGTTGCTGAGGGATGGAGTCCTGTCTTTTGCCACTAAGCAGGTAAATTATGTCTTTGTTTCGTAAGTGGATGTTGTTTTAGCTATAGTTTAAATATTCATGGTTCTTCAATATAGTTATGGAATATTCATTTTGATCAAAACAAACTGACTTCGAACTGGATCTTTGCAGATTCAGGATGCATTGCAGCGAGCTTCATTTGATTCCAACGCCCAATTTGGAACCATTTTCCAATGATCCTTCAACTATGTAATAGCACTGATCATGAAATTCACCGTTTATGTCTTGTTCAAAATTTTAGTTATGTGATGGCATCTATTTAAGTTGTCTCTTGAGGTGAAATACTTTATCATCAACCTTCATCTTCTATATGATTTTTATTGTTGACACGGTCATAGTAGTTGATATAATGTATCTCTGATTGTTGCAGTGTTGCAAAGTACCAAGAGGCAAATCCTGGAGTATACACAATATAAAATAAGCGATGATCCCAATATATTCCCTTTTAGATCTTTTTTGCATTGTTTTCTAGAGGAAGTGTCGGCATATTCCTCTAAAAATCATGTTCACTTCTATCTATGTTTTTTCTTTATTTACATGCAATCATTAGCATCTTAATTAGCTATGCTTATTCTTAAGCGCAGAAACTGGGAGATCATATAACTGAAATGACCTTTGGTGGTCGTTTTGTCATCATGATGATGGCACTCTTCTCCATTTCCACTGGCCTGATCTATAATGAATTCTTCTCTGTACCCTTTGAACTAATTGGTCGATCAACATATGCATGTCGTGATCTCTCTTGCAGGTATTTGAAATACATCTTTGAGACAATTTCTAGAAGCTTTTCCTTGTATCTTCTGTTCCAAATACTTGATAGTTTTTTGCTTGATTCTTAGGGATGCTACAATGGATGGTTTGATCAAGGTGCGCTCTACTTGCACATTTGGTGTGGATCCTGCATGGCATGGTACTCTCAAGTAACCTGCCATTCCTCAACTCTCTGAAAATGAAAATGTCAAATTCTTCTTGGAGTTGCCCATATGAATCTTGGAATAATTTTCAGGATAGTAACTACTACTGCACTTTTCTTATAAGTTGATGTTGTATTTCATTGTCTAAATCTTTGTCTTGTGTATTTGGATTTCCCCAAGGTTCCAGTTTATTCTACAAATGATATTTTTGAATGCCTTATTTGGCTAATTTATCGTTCCTCATCATTGTGAAGTGGTGCACGGGTTCACAAGCTGACCTGTACCACGTAATGGTATACATGTTCTTGAGTCCAGCAGATGAATTGGGGGAAAACCAGCTTTTTCCTGGGTAAAAGATTGTTCAGGTGGGCTTTATACTTCAATTGGGTTGTATGCTTATCTTCCTGGCCAATGAGGTGTTAACGTTTCACTGATTCTCTCGTGAATTTCTTTCTCAGCTTGTCTTACTATTGCTTGCTCTTGTTTCTGTGCCCTGGATGCTGCTTCTAAAGCCTTTAATTTTGAAGAAACAACACGAAACTTAAGGCTGCAGCTCCCAATTTCCGAATTGCTTTTGTTATATGTTCAAGAACTCTGCATTTCATTTTCATTTTTTTATGTTCTGATATCCTTCTTATTCAGAGGTATCAAGTTCAGTCATATACACCTATTCAGGGCACTGAAGAGTCTCTCCAATTGGAATTTTTGTTCACCAGATGATACACACAATTGAGTTTGTACTCGGAGAGTCTCAAACACAGCTTCCTACCTTCGACTCTGGGCCCTAAGGTATCTCAATTCGATATTGATGACATTAATTTGTCTTAACTTCAATTTTTTAATTTTTTTCTGATTCTGATAGAAATCTATTCAACCTAGATCTATAAATTTGATTCTATTATTAGACCTTTCATATATTTTTAAGATATGTATGGAACCCCAGCATGAATATGTAAATTTTAAAATTTTAAGGTTTTTTTATTTTCCATTCCTATTAACAAGTACCAGCGAACAAGTTGTTGAAAGGGCACATTCTTAGTATTTTGTGTTACAGTTTGATTCAATTGTAAAGTATGAGACTTGGATTCTACATTGATCAAATACAAAGTTGATGTGGAATTTATAAGGACTTTAAACTCTTCACCCTTACAAGATGTGTTACGGTTTAATTCAATTGCAAGATATGGGACTTAGATTTCACATTGATTAAATATGAATTTAGTGTAAGATTTATAAAGACTTTAAACTCTTCACCCTTACAAGCTAACTTTTGAAGTGTGACTCTCCTAAAATCCTTATCATTTTGATTGTCTTTGGTAAAATATGAGACTTGGATTCTACATTGATCAAATACAAAGTTTATGTGGAATTTATAAGGACTTTAAGCTTTCCACCCTTACAAGTTAGCTTTTGGGGTGTAGCTCTCCTAAAGTCCTTGTCAATTAGTGTCAGAGCTGATCTTGGAGTGATGACTCATGGAATGGTGACCTGGAAGTGTGAGCCGTGACTAACATGGTCGTGAGTAACAAGGATCTAAGAGTGGTGACTTAGAAGTGTCAGCCGTGACCAAAGAAGACGTTAGTTCTTATGAGGGGATCAATGTTACGGTTTAATTCAATTGTAAGATATGAGACTTAGATTTCACGTTGATTAAATATGAATTTAGTGTAAGATTTATAAAGATTTTAAACTCTTCACCCTTACAAGCTAACTTTTGAAGTGGGACTCTCCTAAAATCCTTATCATTTTGATTGTCTTTGGTAACGTGTTATTATTGATAGTATAGATGATTTGCAGGATGGCTATTGGCTGGGTTGGGCTCGAGTTACAGTCTGATTAAACTCAGGCTGAAATCTAAATAAAGTCGTTTTGTTGAACTGGCTCAGACCGCCCTCAAAACCTAAGGTTCTGTCAACTTGGACCCAACCGGGCTGAGCACAATTTGTCAACCTTAGTGATTCATTAATCTCTTTCTCTTGTTATATAGTCATCTGTTTCCACTTATGAATGTGCAATTAATATTCTTTTTCTTTTCTTTCTTTATGCAGTCTAGCCCACTCCGAGTTGTCTTGTGTATTCTATAAGAAGGTCCTTGTTTTAGGTTGGGGGTAAGATGCATCCTATATTTACTATGCCAAACCGTAGGTTCTCTTTCTTGGATTTTCCCTGCTCTTGTACAGAGACGATAATACCGAACTCAATGTTCGAAACAGGTTCAACAACATAATGATCCTTATCGTTGGCTTCATCATCTCTACTTTTGCGACCGTTGGAGTGTTGCTCGTAATGTAAACTCTTAGCGCTTTCCTGCATGCGTTGAGACTTCACTGGGTAGAATTCCAGAACAAGTTCTACGAGGGAGACGGGTACAAAGTCATTCCGTTTTCATTTGCATTATTAGCTAATGAAGATGAATAATGCACCGAGATCGAGTCAAATCTTGCTGCTCCCAAAGCTAATTGAGTCTGGCGCTAATTGGGTACGATTTTGTGTTGATCTTTTTCCTTTCTGAATTAAGATTAGACCATGATTTGGTATTTAACTGGTAGGGGAGTTGATCGGAGCTTCTTCACCTGTTCTTAGAAGGGATAGGTAGCTTTTTAGAGTAGCTAGGCAAGGTAGTTTTGCGTGCGATTCTGGTTATAGGCTATCTAATAATCGTGAATTTGAGTGCATTGGATTATTCTTTGGAGTGTATTGCAAAATTTATGAAAAGAAATATCCACTCAAAATTTTAAATTCAAAATTTTGTATTAAGTATTTTTTAAAAATAATTATCATATTTAAAATTTTAATATTAATTTAATAAATAGAACTATTGGTTCAAAATTCAAAATTTTGGTTTTCAATTTTAATGATAACAAAAAAATCAAATTTAAATTACGTAAAAATTATAGACCTAATATATAATTTTAAAATTAATTTAGAACAGTATTATTATCATATGGATATCAATATTGCATCGCATTAGTACTAAAATTTAATATTTTAAATATTGTACTAAGTTAAACCTGTAAAATAAGATATTTGAGGTTTAAACAAGTCGATTAATATTAAAAATTGAATAAAATTAAATGATAAAAAAAACAGGTTGTCTTTGTTTGTTAAAAATTTTAAATTTTAAATAAAAAATTATTAAATAAAAAATAATTAGTTTATTTTAATTTATAAAATTTGATTAGTGTATAAAAATTAATTCTCAGTTTTGAACAAAAATAATTATTAAACTAAATCAGACTAAAATATTCAAAAATTAGTCAAATTGGTCTAGTTTTTAAAAGATTGATAGAATCTCTATGTACGCAACTTTGCTTTTATCAAACCAAATATCAACTGATCTTATCTGCCACTACAATAGGTCATGACACATCTGCTAAAACAATTTCTATGTTCAACACAACTTGGTAGGATGTCACTGTCTGAGCATTTATTTAAACAGGAAAATAACGCATGGTCTTAAATTAGAAAATACTTTTAATTGAAAACATTTAATAAGACAATTCAAATGTTCTTACCAACCAAATACATAGGAAATCTCGAACAAATTCCAATCCTATGCTTTGAATGGACCTGACAGATTGAAAGTTTATCTGAGGATATATATACTTATAACAGAGCCAGCATATGTACACAACATTCCCAGATTGATTCACGACATGAAGGGATTAATAATGGCCTATTCACTCATTGTGATGAGGTAGTAACGGCAGCAACAGTAGAGACCATGGAGTCGACTCCACAAATGTTGCGACCTCTGCAGATTTTGTAGTACCCACTCTCGCCCCAGTTCTCTCCCCATGAGTTCTTGATAACCCAATATGGCTTGTCCTTCATCCTAACAGGAGCATAACCGGTTGACCCATATCCCACAAGCAACACTCCATGATTCAGCCTCTTAGAGCATATGTAAGGGCATGAAACTCCACCAACATATGTCTGCATGTACAGAGCATTGATAGCCACTGCATTGCATTCATGGGCAAATTGTAGATTAGAGGTTAAGTATATAATTATCTATTGCTCGGTTTTTAAGGTATCAGAGGATAACGAATTTGAAAGTGTCAAATTCTTTTTGTTTTCCTCCATATACATTGATCGTCACTTGTTTGATCTTTATAAATAATGCATGAAAGATGTCACATAACTCCTTTAAATATTAGCTTTTATGTGCTTTTTCAATCATATCAATAAAATATGAACAAAATACAATCTTTTGGATTGAATCGTTTGGTTTTTAAAAATTTAAACACTTAATTGAAAGTTTTAAAAAGTTGGACACAAAAATAAAAAAAATCTAGAAATATTTGAAATTTTGTAATTTATTATGTGTGTGTGTGTGTGTAGATATAGGTCAGTCCAAAACTCATGTACCTGCAAGAGGACCGTTTTTAACAAGATTTGCAGCAATTTGATCCTCGTCAAGGGACACAACGCTGAAGTTGGCTACTTTAGCTGCCACTTTATTCTCGTCAAATTTGCAAGTCTTACCATCAGTACCAGTGTAAGGATAGTCTTCCTCACGCATGAGACCACCAGCTTTGAGGGTGTACTCAAAGGCACTGTTCATCAACCCTCCGTTGCATCCAGAATCGCATGAACCTTGCTCTTCTGGATCACACTGTAGATACACGCAGTCTTAATTTTAGAAGCATAACATCAACAAAAGTAATACTCAACCTATCCACCACAATCACTACACAACATACTCCAAATGGTAGATAAGTTACTACATCAACAGGAAAGCATCAATCCATGGTTTTAAATTGGGGTTCGGAACCGCTATGGTGACCGTAATATTGCACAACACATAATACTAACAGAAACAATTCTCAGACTATTTATCACAATCACTACCCAATACACTCCAAATGGTAGATAAGTTACTACATTAACAGGGAAGTATCAGTCCATGGTTTTAAATTTGGGTCCAGAACTGCAATCATGGACGTAATATTGCAGCCAGACTGCAATCACTATCCAATACACTCCAAATGGTAAATAACTTACTACATCAACAAGAGAGCATCAATCCATGGTTCTAAATTCGGGTCCGGAACCGCAATCATGGCTGTAAAATTGCAGCTAGATTGCACCAGGATTTGCCACAAAGTCCGAAATTGTGGCAATTGCCCGCATTAGGATTAAAATCTTGTTCTATCTTGACCACTTAAGCAGAAACTTTTGGCAATAATGCAGATGTATACAGCTCATAGCAAGTATCATACTTCAAGCAATCTGATCATAATAGCATAATTGCACCAACTAGACACACGTTTCCACTAAATACGCAATTATATGCTTGTAATTGAAGCTAAAGGACTATGGAGCACAAGAAGATCACAATTTTTGGTAAAGGACAATTCACCAACCTCATGATCACAGTCCACAAGCTGTTGCTCGCTGAGGCTAACGAGCTCCCCAGTAGCAAGGAAGTGGGCACCCTCCAAAGCTCCTGTAGTACTGAAACTCCAGCACGATCCACAAGAACCCTAAACACAATCGAAAAAATAACCATTCGGAGTTAAAAGATGATACAAATTTTGAGAAAAGCAGACAGAATTGAATCGACCGAAAGGTATGAAAAAGAGACCTGATTTTTAATAGGAGTCACAGCTCCTTTCTCTCTCCAATCAAAATCCTCAGGCAAATCATTAGTCGGCAAAATCGGCGCCTGATGGGCGTCCTTAGGAAACCGCAGCCTCCTCAGCCCCAAAAACTGCCTCTTGAACTCCCACCGAGTCAGATCGGAGAACTGCGTCACGCCGTGCTCCGCCGTCGGGTCCATCTTCTGGTGACGCTGGGCGCGTCGCAAGTTCCTCTTGAAGACGTTGAATCTATAGTCATGCTCTTCCTGGGAAGCGTACGATTTACCAAACTTTCTCTTGAAGAGAGAGAAGTGGTGCTCGGCGCCGAGAAGATGTGCTTCCTTGCCACCGACCACCTGCCTGATCAACGGATCCTCGCCGTCCGACGAGGTCAACGACTCCGCTGAAATAGCGGAGACAAAGAGGAGAGAGGAGATCACCAAGAGAGAGAAGCGACGAGCCATGCCTAACAATAAGCTAATAGGCTTAGCTCAAAAGCATATATATAAACACAATCAAAACGTATATCAACTCTTTTGTATACTTATACGTATACTCATACGTTTAAGTATAATTTCATTTTATATATAATAATTAATAATTAAATATTGTTTTATAATTTTATTTTCAATATTTTTAATATTTTAATTAAATTTTGTGTATAACTCGTACAATACCCTATACCGTATGGTATTCAAAAGTCTGATTGGAGGTGTCATCAAAGCTAACAGTCTTATTTAAAAATATTTTAATGGGGTTGCTTGCTTGAAGTAAGGGAAAGGAATATCCAATTAAAACCTGCCACGTGGAGAGAGTTGAGTGGAAGTTTTGAATGGTAGTTGGTATTTGGACTTGGGTCTTTTGTTGTGACATACGGTGGTTTTTTCTA
>JAOTJB010000209.1:41251652-41264126 GCA_027123815.1 Erythroxylum minutifolium | reverse complement strand
TAGCTAGTATAGACTCCTAGCGAACGATTGGAGCTAGATGAGTGATTAAGAATGTGGCTTAATCGTTCATTGCTAAACGACTCAGAAACGTCTCTATTCAGCCAAAACCAAGCACTTCGACTTTGATCTTACGAAACTTAGATAATCAAATTTTATTGATCTTGCTGTTACTTGTGCAGTTTATTTTGCGAGAACAGGTTATGTATGCTCTTGAATTGCATTTAGTTCGCATAAGAGAAAATAGTAGAAAGTGAAGCTTCATTGATTGCAGTAGTTAAGATTTCACTAGTACATTAAAGTTTGTTATTATTGATAGCTAACTTGAAAGCATTCTCTCTCATGGAGAAATTTCTTGTTTCTATTGAAGAATGGAAATGCAATTGAAAAGGATACGTCAGCTACCGAAACTGCATTCGCAGGCCAAGAAATTGGGAGAGTATGCAGATATTAAGCCGGCAAAGCACTTCAGCAAACAGGTTCCTGCTTTTTGCAAAGCATAAAGCTTATATTGTTCTCTGTTTCACATCTACAGAATCATCATGAACATTTATGACAATGCATTTTCTGATTATTTTAAACTTATCTTTCTATACAATTCCGACACTAAGTGAGTGCGATGGCTTCCATCTGCAAGTCCACTCTCCCATTTGTATGAGACGGAGCTCTGGAGCTCTGGCAGGGTATGTCACTTCAGCTAAGATTTTCATTAGCTCGTATACTTTTGCTCCTACCTCATCTTTCCTGCATGCAAATCTGCTTCTAAATAGTTGCATGATGATATAAAATCTCTCGCTAGTTTGGAGTCAATTTTATTCCATTTAATTGCTTTATTTCCTTGAAGAATCTTCGCCTCCCATCAACTCATAGAACAAGCTACAACTCAAGTGTCAGAGATGGTGATCACCAACGGCGTCGAGGCATTTGTAGGCATGCACTGCAACATTTATCACTGCAAAGCAGCTGATAACTATAACTAGTAGCATAAACCACTACCTCTCTGTTCGTGAAATATTCATTTTCTGTTTATTTATTTGAATCCAACAATCTGATTGGGCTTATACAAAGTTACAGCCTTGAAGTTTGGGCAAGAGTTCTGATCTGCTTGGATTTGGAGTATCAGATGGAACCTTCATAGTGTGCACCGTATCTGTGCCAACTTTAGTCCTCAAACAGCTGACGGGGCATAAACAAGACGTTACAGGTTTGACTAAATAGTTTGGAGTTGTTTTTTGATTTTGCAAGTTTCTAGTAGATGTGCCATGTTTCTCATCTAGATTATATCATACAAATGCTGGAATGATTATGTTGGTCCTTCATTATTTTGCTTGCATCTCCGTGGTCCAAAAAGACCTGTTTTGCATTATCATCACTATAATCCTTCCTTTATATGACTATCTGTATTGGACACCCGGCTTGCGAGTACTTGTTATTTGCATGCAATCTGAACTGTGATAGTATGACAAATGGCAACAATCACAAACATACTTTGCATGGGACCGTATCCTCCCTCAATATATAATTATGATATACTGTTTCCTTGATTTTCACGTATAAATTATGTACCGTTTACAACAAAAGTTTTCTAATCTTCGAATTTCAAGACCTGACATCAAACAACCAGTACATTGCATCATCATCCATGGATAAGACCGTGAGGGTGTGGGAGTTATCAAAAGATCCTTTGCGTTGGAGTGATATATGAAGTTCCCTTAAAATTGTGTATTCGTTCTCACGCTGCAAGTACACCATTCGGCTTTCATGCTTCCGCTCCTCCTCCTTCAAAATCTAGCGTGCATTTTGCAGAAACTATCACGTATCATTCCGTTCCGTCCTTATTTTACCAGCTCATCTTTTTTTTAATAATGGCTTTTTTTTGGAAAATCTTTTTTTTAAATATTGTTAATTGGATTACTTTCTGGATTGCTGTTTTATTTTAAGCAAATTAAAACCCGTTTCCGGCTTCTTCTGTCACTCTTTGGGATTATGCCCCTGGCCTACTTTCTCTTACGTATCTATCTTCGTAATTGACCTAAAATTGTCTCTCTCTTAACCCTCCAATCACACTGATCCACTTTTCTGTGGCGATGCACAAGTATGTTCCCTCTATAAAAAATGCCTAATTATATTCACTGTCTGATAGTCACATTCAACCCAATGCTCATGAATGACATGTACAGGATTGTGTACTTTGGAGTGTGTGATTTAGATGTCTTGTCCCGTTAATATCACCATCGAATTGGCAGTAAGGAGCAAATATTCAGTAACCATAGTGAAATACCGAAGTTTCTCTTTACCAACACGAGGCCCTGTCCTCTGTTTGTTGACATTTTTGGACCACGTAGCTTGGGCTTGATCGAGTTTTAGGTCGGATTTATCCATCTTTGATTTAATTCAATCTGACCTACTGCAGCCCTATTCGCAAGAATTTGAGATCTTAGATAAACCAATTTCAACTCACTGAATTGTCACTCGAAAGTTGTTGGAGACTAGGGAAACATTAAAGATTTCATTCTGTGATAATGGTCTTTCCTTGTTTTATGTTACGTATACTATAGCTCAGTATATTATGCAGTTACCGAAAGTGTGGACTCGGATGTCTGCTTCGATGACTTAACTCGACCAAAGCTGCAGGTTCGTTCAAAATTCTAGATTAAGTAATACTTTCATAGTATTAAGAGCAGACAATTTTGACAAGCATCTGTAAATGCAGTGTCATCATAGATTCCCAGTTGTTGATGTTGCCTGGAGGCACTTAGTCAAGTCATGCATCATTCATATATGTCAAGAGTTGCTTTGCGCCATGAATGTTTTACAAGCAAAAGTGCAATTTACGTCACAATTTTTTTAATAAAATATCTAATACAAATTTACCATTATTTATAGTACCACTTTATATTTTAAAGTTAATAAAAATAAGGTACAAATAATACTAAAAATAACCTTTTATAAAAAATGGAGGTGCAAATCACACTTGGCCAAATGTTTGATGTTTGATGTAAATCTAATTTCGTTAGATTTTAAAATATTATTGGAATTGTTCTGAAAAAAATAAATTTTATTGTGATATTATAAATAATAACACAACTTGATACCTTTCAAAAGAGGTTAGGGTAAAATTCGAATCTATAAATATCATGTCGTGTATTTCCTGCTTTGTGTAGTCTCCTCTTGCTATCAAATATTGTTTAATCAATTCCCATGTATTTGCACATTTACCTACGGCCATGTTTGGTTCCGTTTTTGTTACCCGTTTTCCGTTTTGATAATTACAAAAAAATAAAAACAGGATGATAAAATCAAATATAATTTTGTTTTTAGTTTTTTATTACAAATCTCAATCAAACAGGTTTTCGTTTTCAGTTTTTATATTACAAATCTCAATCAAACATGTTTTTGTTTTTTTAAAGAAAAAAATAGAAATCAAAAACAAGAAACAAAAATAAAAAATAACAACAAAAAAATAGAAGTAGAACCAAACGATCCTGCATGAACCACTTAGTAATGAAATGTCCACAGTATCTAATAACTGTTCATTGCTGTATTATTTCTGTTCCTCGGTATGTTACAGAAGTCAAAGCTCGTCAAGAGGATGTTCTGTATATTTTCCGTACTCCTGTTCACCCTTCATCCGAGGACAAGGAGAGAACTAGTAAGCAAAAGTGACCACTGTATTTCTTTTGTTTAAATGCAAATCCCTTTCATTTACAACCCTATCATTTTTAACGTATAGTATTTCTAGAGATTTGAAATGGAATTTTACTTTTCCTTTACTTGTTTGTCAGTAAAAGACTCCATACTTAAAAAGATATATTAGAATATAGCTATAGCTTGTATTGGAAAAGTTTTGTAATATTTATCTGTATATTAATAAAACAAAATTAGTAAGCACAAATTATGCTTCTTTTGAAACTTTTATTACAAAATGTCTTCCGTTTATAGTCCTAGGTTAAAACAAACAAATCGATAAACTAAATAAGTTTAATTTATATAAAATGAATAACACAGCCTTAATTTTGTTTCTAATATTCAAATATTTAAGGTTATTGTTTATTGCTATTATTTACATTTTAAAGATATAATTATATTTTAATTTTAAGTGAAATAGGCATTGTTTTTTAAATATTTCTGAATTTTTAAGGAAAGAAAATCGATGGAGATATAAATTGATACGAGGATTTATGAGATTTCTTGATTGAAAAATTAAAATCATTTATCAACATGCAAGTATTAGTGTTAAGGGTCTTTAAAAAGTTCTACCTTTGTGCAGCAACAATATCTCCGTTTTTTACTTTTGATTTCTTTAGTTTTTTATACATCATCAATGTTCGTCGACTTTACTTTATTTTTGTCGCATACTTATCTACTTATTTAGTTTTACTATTAAAAATTTATGGATTTCATAACATGATTGTTAAATAGTATATGCTAATTCATTTCCTAAAATTTAAAATACTTAAAAAGAGTACATGTTAACTGATTTTCTAAATTAAATGTTTAAACATGGGAAATATTTAAGTTAATACATCTACTTTAACAAGAAGTATACTAAGGATCAAGTAAATATATACAAGAAATGCAAATCTTTGAAAAGATCAAATTTTATTATAAATTAGAAATTATAAATTTATACAAATAGATTTTTTATTAAATTTAAAAAATAAATAGACTGGAACTCTTTTAATGAAACAATCATTTATAATTGAATCTAAACATAATTTTGAAAGTTTGTGTTCAAAACAATATATTTTATTTAAGCACTATTCATTTTGGATTATGTTTCAAGATTAATATTTTAATTGTTAAAAAAGTCAATTAGATTAATTATTATTTTAATTTCTTTACTAAATAAATTTTCTATTAAGAGATATAACAAAATATTTTAAACAATAAATTTTTTTATTTTAGAAAATCAATGCAAAAAACTTTGATTTCTTAGAAAATTTTTTAGTTTTTATTTTGATTTTGATTTTTCTAATTTTCATAAATTATAAAATATTGGTTTTTATGAATATAATTTATACTATTCAATTATTTAATATTAATGATTAATAAATATAAATAATTTAATTCAATATTATTTAATTATTTATTATTAATTATTTTAAATTTAATTTTATAATTAATTCAAATTAAAATATATTTAATAATTTAAAAATATAGTAAAAATTAAATTATTATTTGTTTTAATTCACTATGATATTTCTACTAATAGTTTCAATAAATATTATATAAAAATTAAATAATTTAATTTAATTGATTATTTATTAAAAAATCTTTAAATTTTATGTAAGATATAATTATTAGACATTAATATTTAAGTGCATTTTTATTTTTGTTTAAAAAATAGGAAACGAAAGTTAAACATAACAAAAAATTGAAAACAATCGATTCCTAAAATTTTAAAAAGAAACAAATGTTCATCATTCATTTTATTTTGAACCTTGTTAATATTTTAATACAGTGACAAATATAAAATTTTGGCAAATCTCAATAAATACATTATTTGGAAAATAATCAAACTTATCAAAGCAACGTTCTAATGAATCTATTTGAAAATATCCATCAATAGAACGTCTAATATCTAGAACAAATATTATAACAGATAAAACTAAATATCATTACGTAGTTTATTACAATTACAATCTCCGTTTAATAAATCATAAATTATTTCAAAATATAAAGATTCATTAATCGAGTTTTTATTTATCACTTATATAAAATTTTCAATGAATAAAAAATAACTGATAATAAATGAAGAATAAAACTAATCACTTTTTTTTTAATTATAAAACCAATCACTTTAACTAATCACAAAATCAATTTATATTTGTTGACTTGTTAGTGATAAAAATATAACCAGCAAACTAAGTTACTCTTTCCTACAAAAGGAAAAGGAAAAAAAAAAAAAGGCTCAAATCAAACAAAAAATCACATCAGCAAAACAACAACGATACCGCTGCTAAAGAAACATGCACCAGAAGAAGCTATTTTGGTTAGGTTAGTTTCTTCATGTACAAACCGTCAATAAGTTAATAGTGCTTCAATTTTACACAGCCTAGTTTACAAGGGTGGGAGGGTAATAGGGGAAAGAGATAAATCTACGTAATTATTATATATAACAATAACAGGCAACCAAACACATCCTCGACCTTGAAGGGAAACTGATGTACAACCATCCCTTTTCAAACCATATAAACAAGACAAAGTATCAGAAAACCAGTTCTCCTCATTCATCGACTCACAAATACTAGCACTTTTTGTGATGCAGATAATCTAGTCTCCGTGTTTGCTTGAAAGCCTAACCAACGGCTAAAACAGAAAAACTCCCCATCTACATCAAAGTGTCATTGTGCTTATTTACCTTTTTACTCACCTTCGGCGCCTCTTTGATTCCACCTGATTGAACAAGGATCAAATACTCCAATTATAACGGACGCTAAATGTATGCCATGTTGCTTACAATCACATTGTCATCATTTATATCCAATGAAGATTTTAAATTATATTTACTCGTATCAAGCAACACAATTATCTACACTGAATTTCACACGAACTAATACAACCAAACCTAGACAACAAACAAGCACTCATTAAGGGTCCAAGAACTCAACTAACTTGGGTTCCAGGCATGGTAACGGGCCAGATCAGGTCCCCTAAAACGTCTACATTTCGAAGTAGGATCAATCAACTAGGCCTGGCCCATTAACCTCAGGACTGGACCAGGCTCGAGCCAATCTGCCATCTTTACCAGGTTCATGAATTATTGGTTCATGCATGCCGTTCATTTGATAATGAGGCGAGCACATGTAGCTTAATTAAGGCTTACGCTAACATCAATTAATGCTTACCTATGACATTTGTTTCTATATGCTCAAGTAAAGTCCATCTGGATGATAAATTTTGTTTCATGCAAAGATGATTACGAATTTGGAATGTTTCCCCCATCATCATGTTTTACACGAGTTTGAAAATTATTCAATCTATTTAACATGGCCTTTTGTAAAAAACGAAAGAATACAATACCAAACAGGAGCGTAAGCACTAAAAGCTTGACAGTGAGCCCGAATCTAACCCGACATGAACTCATAACTGGTTTAAATTTCCAAGACTAAATCCACCTTGTGCTTCTTATGTATCTAACAAAGCTAAGTTATTTGCAACAGATCACGTGCATTTATGAGGGGTTCAATCTACTTAACATGGTCTTTTGTAATAAAAGAAAGAATACAATGACAAATAGGAGAAGTACTAAATCCACCCTGTGCTTCTTATGTCTCTAACAAAGCTAAGTTATTTGTAACAGATCACGTGCATTTATAACGGGTTCAATCTACTTAACATGGTCTTTTGTAATAAAAGAAAGAATACAATGACAAACAGGAGAAGAAGTACTAAAAGCTTGATAGTGAGCCTGGACCTAATCAAACTTGAACTCATAACCAGGTAAAATTTCCAAAACCAAGTCACTTCCTACGTCTCTAACAAAGCTAAGTTATTTGTAACCAAGTTGAACCTAAGCATACCAAATTCAGATCACATGCATTTATAATGGGTTCGATCTACTTAACATGGCCTTCTGTGATAAAAGAAAGAATACAATACCAAACAGGAGAATAAGCACTAAAAGCTTGACAGTGAGCCCAGCCTAACCCGACTTGAACTTATAACCGGGTAAAATTTCCAAGACAATGTCCACCCTGTGCTTCCTACGTATCTAACAAAGCTAATTTATTTGTAACCAAGTTGAGCCAAGCATACAAAATTCAGATCACATGCATTTATAACGGGTTCAATCTACTTAACATGGCCGTTTGTGATAAAAGAATAAATAAAATACCAAACAAGACAATAAGCACTAAAAGCTTGACAGTGAGCCCGGGCCCAACCCAACTTTAACTTATAACCAGGTAAAATTTCCGAGACAAAGTCCACCCTGTGCTTCTGATGTCTCTAACAAAGCTAAGTTATTTGTAACCAAGATAAGCCTAATCGTACAAAGTTCAGATCACATGCAGTTATGATGGGTTCCCACATATACTTCAATAATACTAGTGTAGAATATTCTTATGCATATTCACAATAAACTCTACTGCAGAATTGCAGTCATTGTTAACTGTGTCTCATCACATCTAAATGATTATGGAAACTCCATTTAATAAGCTCATTAAGTTTGATAAAAGTTTATTCATGTCCAACACTAATGGTGGCGTATCTTAATCCATTACCATTGCTTTTAATTTATAATCTCAATTTTGAATATCTCCCTCAGTCTCAGACATCAGCACACCCACATGGATTTCTTAGTGTTAGAAAAATAAATAGACTATATCGTTCTGCTGCCCTGAACATGAGCGTTAGTCAAATTGTATTAGACAAATGATCCAACCATTTGAATGGCCAAGAGAAATTTAAAATTTTAGGATTACCTTTGCATCTGATTGTCTGGTATTAATGTGAGAATCCTGCAACTTCTTTTGGCTTTCAGATGAGCACTTTTCACAGAAGAAGTGGTCAAGTCTTTTAGCTTCCTCTTGGGTCATCTCTATACAAGCAGGATGGAACCTGTCAAGAGTATTTGTCATAAAGCATTCAATTTGACTTTTGCATAAACTATATGGTAGATTATAATGTTTGGACAGGAATAACATGCACAACAGCTTCATCTTAGAGAATGTACAGCTCAGGTTCATGAATAAGAAGGGTATTAGATATACATTGAACGGGCTACCAATGCCTTCCACACATTAACAAATCTAGTAGTATTCACAAACCTAAAGAAAAGTTTTTCAACGTGATATGGTTAAAATGATGGATTATGACAGCGCCTTCGCAAGTATCACATTATCCCAACAAATAATTCCACTGATAAAATTTACCATGAAATGTGTTTGTTTCTTTTCTAGATGTGGCATATATGAACACAAGTCACTTTAGAAGGCAAAATAAGATGGTCCCAATTCATTAATGCAGCAGATCTTCCTGTGACGTCCATCTTTAATAAAAATGTTATTTTCAATAACAAAAGAGCTTAACAATAACAGTAGACAATGTTACTATAACACCAATTTCAAAGATGTAACATATATAGCTAGAAACTTCACAGATGGTGATCCCACAAACTTGCACAGTAACTCAAAACAGAAAAGAAGGAAAGCTCTCATACAGAATACATGATAGACGATTTACTGCATTTATTATGTCGCTTTCAGCTAAACTCTCAGATCGAATGGTCATCCACAAAACCACAAAGTAAAACATCTCGCAACAACAAAGCATCTAAAACAAGCATAGAGATTAATCAACAAATAAATTCTATACATGGACCACATAGCAATATGTATAATCAGTCCCAAATTGACCACAAAGTCTATGGAGCCCAGAGTTGCTCAGACTTTACATCAAAAAGCCCCTAATTTAGAGGGCAAGACTTGTGTTGTGTATATCAAACCTAGACAGGCATCATATCTCAATATACTAGCCAGTAAATTCTCTTTTAACATTAGTTTCTGCACTGACAGTTCAATACTATAAGAATTTGCAATTTTAAGCTCACTAAAATAAGCATTACAGCTTACAAACAGTTCAACATCGACAAAAACTAATGGTCTTCAAGCCAGAGGTCATATTTATCCGCAACATTAATATAAATTTGATCTCATCAATTCAATTTAAAACTTATATCAGAGACTTGTTAACTGAGCATTGACATCTGCAAGTCAGAAGAATTCGAATACTCATGTCTCATTAGTTGTTTCACAAGCAATACATAATAGAAAACTATTAAAATAAGTCATTTACATAAAGTCATAAATTACCATTCAAATTTTCCACATTAACTATTGAAATGTTATAATGAATAGGAGTATGCAGCAGGTCAAAACAGTTCCTATTAACTATCAATGTTAGACATATTGATATTTCCAGCAAGCTAAATTTTCAGAACATAATAGCACAGTAATCACCAAACACAACATTATATAGATGATTCATCAAAAAATATCAACAAAATCTTCACAAGTAAACTGATTCATGGCGATTAAAAACAGGTTCATACAAATCAAATCAACTGCTACCTGAACCAGAAAATTGAAACAGTTTATATGAAGCAATTAATAGGGAAAGCTTACAGCGTACCAGTCGCTGCAGCCTTCGCACTGAACCATTAGGTCATCAGGATTGTAAGGCATCTCACATTTGCAGTACCTGAACAAAACAAATGTAACGATAAAAGAAACTTATAAATAATGGAGTCAAAACAAGTAAGACTAAGACAAACTAAAAACGTAAAACTAACTGAGCAAGTTAAAAAAGGAAAAGAAAAGGAAACATAAAACCAAAACAACTTCTATTTAGTATGAACCACAAAATTATCAGACCTTACGGTTACTAAATGTAAAATTTAAAAATCAGAAAACAGCGCTCTCAAGAAAATCGTGTTATCGAGCTACAAACTAAACAGCAAAATTAGAGTAAGACAACCTAATCTAACAAGTTTCGATGCAGCAATAGAAAAAAAATAATGATCGAAGCAGTTTTTCCGTATAACAGATTATGAACATACACGGCGACTCTATCGGGATTGAAAGCTCCAGTGGCCGAATTGTACTCGAAACGGCAGAAGAAGTCGTCGTTTCCTACGGCGTCAAGCTTCGTATAATTCTTAAAACTGTGAACCGTACACTTTCCCTCAATCGTGTCGGCGCTCTGAATATCATAGTGATCGGATAGAAACACCTCCTTCGAGCCGTGGAACTGCCTCCGACCGCCGATCGACTCCTCCGGCCGGTAATACCACCGGACATGGATCTTAACATTCGCTCCTCTGCTATCCGACTCGATCCGCTCGATTTTCGCCACGTATGACGGCTTCGCCGGATCCGATGGCCGCATCAACACACAGTCACCAGCTAAAAAAGAAACATCGCCAGATCAAAGCAAAAGATCAATAAGCTCTGCGAGTGAGCGAGAAAGAGAGAGAGAGAGAGAGGAGTGTTTGTTTGGAAGGAAAATGAATTATCTGGAAGAAGAAGAGAGAGCAGAGAGAAAGAGAGAAGAAGTGAGAAAGTTCGAGAGAAAAATCAGTTATCACTGACCTTTAACACTCCTATTGAGATGTTTAATTGTGTAGGAGTCTAGAGTGCGTCTTGGTCCTTTTGGTTTGCCCATGGAAGTAGTAGTAGGTTGTTGAGCAATACCGAGACATGCACAAAGACAAAGAGAGAGATAGGCAAGTGAAAGAGAGAGAGAATTGCTTTAGTTTTAAATTAAAAGGAAGTTTCTGTACACTATATATATCTATTTTTGTTCTATTACACTGTTCATATCCGTACATCACACGCGCAAAGAAGTTCGGCCATTAAAAATCAGGATCTAACGGCTGGAGGGAAAAGTGCGGTGTTTGTGCTGAGAGCTCTGATTCGGTGGTGCCAGGCGCGTGATAAGACGAACATTAATCTTAAAACAACCAATTAAAAATTTTATTTTACCAATTTTTAATTTTAATGTATTTAGATTTTTAAAAAATTAAATAATAAAATTATTTTTATAAATAGATATATTAAATTTATCATCAATTTTAAATCTTTTAATCTAAAATAAAAATCTTATAATTAAGTAAACTCGTAATAAGATTCTTAAAAGTTATTAAAACATTTACTAAAAGAATTTATTGTTTTATATAATATTTTATTTTTATCAAATTAATAATTATTTATTTATATGATTAATTATTTAATTTCTATTAAATTTTAAAAGCTTTAAAATAAAATATTTATTGTTATGTATTAATGTTATTAATAAAAAAGAGAATAATTTTTTAAACTAATTTTATTCTTAAAATTAAAATATTTTATTAAAATTATATAACAACAACAATAATTTAATAAAAATTTTAATAATATGTAAAATATAGGAAAATTTAATATTACATAATCTTATAAATAGAGAGACTATTTTTAAATAAATAAGAATTTTATATTAATTTTTTTATAAAAAAACTAGTAATTTCGTTACCTTTTCTGGACGCTTGATGAGAAAAAAGGTCAATTCATTATCCTTACTTTTCAAGAGAAAGGGACAACGAAGAGAAGATATCTTATTGTAAATAAATAAAAAGATCAGGGGTAATTTCGGCAGCGGGAACGTGGGGCGGCTGAGTATACACGTAAATATTACTTTAAAAGGCGTTAGGGAATCACGCCATCTGATGGGAGGGCTACTGGGATAATGCCACGTCAATATGGTGAGTGCTCCTTGCTTTACCACGTCATCTTAGTCCGAAAGGTATCTTTTTTTTTAATTTAGTAAAAAATATGTTTATTTTAATTTTTAATTTTAATTTTTTCCTATTTTTAAAAATTATAAAAATTATAAAAAATAATTTTTATTTCCTTGATCATAATTTAATTTACTATATTATTTAAATATATGTTATTTAATTATTTATTTAGTAATAAAAATTATAGATAGTTTAAA
>JAOTJB010000209.1:41211738-41227744 GCA_027123815.1 Erythroxylum minutifolium | reverse complement strand
TATTAATTAATGGTTATTTTTATAAATTAACAAGTTCTTATAAATTAAAATTAATTAATTAATTTTTATTTAACTCTATTTTTTTAATTAAACTTTAAATTCTTTGATAAGTAATAACAATTTTTTAATCATATTTTAAATTCTTTAATTTTATTTAATCTTTAACCGATTTTATAGCGATCTACCGGTTGAATTTTTTAGAGTTTAAATCTTCTATCTTATTAGTTAATTTTCGATCTAATTTTTAAAATATTAAAAATACAAATCATATCCAATTAAATTTATAAAAAAAATTTGAATCTGACTTTTGATTTGGAATTTGACTCTTTCCATCTTTTTTTTTTTTCAATTCAAGTCTAGTTCCTGTAAAAGTAATAAATAAAATGTCTAATGGGACAATAAAGAAGTTGCCTCGAGTTTGAAACATCCGAGGATGTTCTTTGTGAGTTTTATAAAAGTCCACGGACGGTTCGGACAACAGATTCTTAATGATTGATAAGTGCGGGCCGTTGGATTCAGCCGTTGGATTTATCATTATCTCTCGTACTAGGCCACGTCATCGACTCAACTAACCTGCTTTGTCGGCACTAACCTGCCGACAGATGACATTTAGACCTAGCCTTATGTTATCAAACTTCCATATTTTCAATTTTCGCAAGTCCACTATCATGCTCCTTACTTTTAGTAACATATCATCAGCTTCACTTTTACTGTTTCAACTATGATCTAATTCATCTCATCTATATATTAACGTGAAACTCACATAAATATATAGATGATATGAATTGGGATTAGAGTTGAAATAGTAAAAGTGTCTCATATAAATATATAGATAAGTAGAACCG
This sequence comes from Erythroxylum minutifolium, assembly GCA_027123815.1. Lineage (NCBI taxonomy): Eukaryota > Viridiplantae > Streptophyta > Magnoliopsida > Malpighiales > Erythroxylaceae > Erythroxylum > Erythroxylum minutifolium. The sequence continues at coordinate 41,226,899 of JAOTJB010000209.1, read as the reverse complement.
GTGATATAGAGTGCTTACTTTTGGCTCCCGTTTAATGAATAGCATATCAGTTAAATTTTGGTTGATTGAAGCGTTTAAGTTGATTGACCATATCAACTAATCGTGTTAAATTTTATATCCTAATAAGTAGTTTTATATATAAACAGTTAATATTAAACAACTAATTTTACGAAGCATCTTTAAAATATAGTTGATATTATCTATTAGTCAAATCACTTGATATAATTTCTTATCAGCTAACTGCTGATGCAATATGTTAAGTATCAAATAGTGCCATTTAACTTTTTGACATATATTTTGGATATAATGTATTTTAACAATTTAACTAAAAATTATAATTAGAATTAATAATTCATTTGTAATAAATAATTAACAATAATAAAATTTAGCAACTTTAATATCATAAAAATAAATTTAATTTAATTTTAATAGAAAATGAAAAATATTATCAAAAATTGACAATATTATATATTAAATTAAATACACTAAGATCTTATATCATTTTATATTTAAAAATACCATATAAATTTTTGAGTATTTTTATTTATTTATTTATCTAAATCGAAGTAATGTTAAATTCCTTAAGTTTTAGTACAAATTGCTTTAGAGTTATTAATTAATAAAAACAAATTAAATATAACAAATAAATGTGATTATAATATTTATAGTCTTTTATTACATTTTCAAAATTTAGGAGAAAAATAAAGTAAAACGTGCGCGTGAATTTAGTAAATTAAGTTTAATTCACTCTATTATAATTTGAAAATAATAAATTAAGTTTAAGTTAATTAAATTTTAAGCAAAATACAAATTCAAATTTCTATCCAAAATTTGATTTAAATAATTCGAATTCCCTTTTTAGAACGATATCAATTTTAAAATTATATTTTATTATTTGAGTCGCCCGATTGGCCGATTTCCCTTTGACATTGCAAATCTTAAAAGGCTTACCGTGGAACGACAACTGTTTTGGAATATACCTAACCACCACCAAGCTCTTTGTGGATGACCTTATTTTTGTAACACATTCAATAATTGATTGCTCCTCAAGTCTATTTATATACGTAGTGTCATAAAAATGATAAATCGGTTGCAATTATAATATTTTAATTAACAATAATTAAAAAATTCAATTGCTTAATTATAAAAACTTTTAATCAGCTAATTTTTCAGTTCAGTTTTTAACATTTTTCGGTTTGATTTATTATAATAATTTTTGTTATAAAAAATCGACCAGTTTATTAATTAATGATTTGATTTTTATAAATTAATAAGTTCTTATAAAATAAAATAAATAAATTAATTTTTATATAATAATTTTTTAATTAAACTTCAAATTCTTTGATTCGTAAGAACAATTTATTTAAATCATATTTAAAAAATTTTAATTTTATTCAATCTTTAGTTGATTTTATGGTGGTATAATATCAATTGGACGTTTTAATCTTTAAATCTCTTGTTGATCAGTCTGTTTTTAAAACATTGAATTTTAAGTAAATTATTTAATACATGAATAATTTAAAATTAATTGAAATACAATATAGAAAAATAAAATGAACAACTGAGATTTGAAATTGTTATTAAAGTACTTAGAAAATTAATAAGACATGGTAAGAAATAAAAGGAAATATAGGATTAAAAGTAGAATGAAAAATAGAGAATTAAAAATAAAAAACACAATAACCTCCTCAATTAAATTTTTTTTAAATAATTATTATAAAATATTAAATTTATTTATTTATTAATAATAACGATTAATAGTCACAAAATTAAATTTATAAAACTATAAAAGGATTAACTATATAGCTATTATTTAATAATGAATTACGTTAAATAAAGAATAAGTTAGGCATGGAAAAAAATATGAAAAAAGAGAAACATTAGAATAGGCTTATATGGTGGATATTGAAGCAGAGCCAGACCTTCCAACCTTAAGGATGAGAGAGACAGCCTGAGAGAGTGAGAGAGAGAGAGAGAGAGTGAGTGAGAGAGAGAAATGGGTATGCCGGTTCTCCGAGAGGGGTTTAAGGGGGGGTTTTAGGTCTACCAACAGGTGGTTAGAGATTGAACTCCTTAACCAAACTCAAGAACTCAAAAGAGTTCCAACAACATCAAGAAGAAGAAGAAGCAGAAGCAGAAGCAGAAGCAATAGTCATAACAAAAGCAAGTCAAGGTTTCACCAACTACTACCACTAACTACTCTTGCTTCTGTATCTACAACTGCGGTTTTCAAACGACATTCAAAAGCCACTGAAAAGTTGGATCTTTTTTTATTTTTCAGAGAGAAGCCATACAAAGATTAGCTAGTAATAGGAAAACCATCATTTTCTTTAAAAGGGTACTTCTCTTTTTTACAGATAAAAGCAAAGTATAACAACAGTACTTACTTTGTGTAAGTGAAAGAGAAAGTGAAAAGAAAGAGAACGATGCTCACGTGGGCTTTCGATGGAACGATGGATGAAGAACATATGATGATAGAAAAAGATCAGAAGTGAGAAAAATTCATCTGTTCCTTTCAATATCTCTTTTTTATAAAAATTTTCCTCATTTTTTTGGTTATTTATATCTTTGTAGGGTTGTATATTGAAAAGGGTATTGTTGTTTTGTTGTTGTTATGCTTGTATTGGGATCTGATTTGTGAATCAACCGATCCAGTGTTGTCTTCGACATATTCTGTTCCCCAGAACACTCACAAGTGTTGGTAGTTTGCAGGTAAATTTTTAATTGCTTGATCTCTGGGACTTTTTTAATCTCTTCCATGCATATTTTTTTAATGATATACTTCTCTTTTCATGATTCTTTGCCTGGGGTTGGAAAATACTATTTGGTGATACAAGATTGTTCCTCTTTTTCAGTTACTATCTATTGGGATTTGCTGATAAATGTTTGCTTTAGCATCTTATAATCACTCATTTAAGTAAATTTTCCTCTGGGAATGTTTTCCAAGTGTTAGTTTGCTCATCAAAGTTCATCCCCTTGTTCATAGTTTGTAACTATTTTTGTGAAAAAATAGTTTGTTTTTGGGTTATTGGCCTTTCTGTTCCTAGATTTGTGGGGAAAGCTTTGTTTTTCTTTTTTTTTTTTGGCAATATAAAGTTTGTTTATACTATCAAATAAAAATAATGATAACCATGAAAGTAATCCACAAAATCTTTAGGTTTTCTGTTTATGTTTTTATATTCTGAGTTCTATGATTGAATAAGCATACATCTTCGCTATTGTAATTAAAAGTTACATAATATTGGCTTCTGTTTATGGTTTTCCATAAGAAAAAAGCTTCATGGTTGAAGATCGGTGATCATCGGTGGCCATCGATACGATAAATAGTAAAATATATTATTTTTACAAAATAAAATTTTCTTTTTTTGGTAGTGGTAATGAGTCTCTTTTCATAAATGCTTATAATGCATAGATTTTTTAAATGCAATTCCTAATGTGTGTGACTTTTTTGTGAATGTAAAGATTGATGACAATATGGTTATTCCATAAAAGTTCATTGCTTCCTTGTTCTATATCTCTTTTTGCCCATTTTCCTGTTTGTGTGAAGAGCTGTTTTTTTGTTTATGCAGGCTGTTTGAGTGATTATTTTCAGTTAACGGGAGGCTCTGAGATTTGGATTTAATAACCTGGAAATAAATAAATGGCTACTTATTATCCTAGTCCCAATAATCAAAGAGAAGCTACACAAATGATATATTTGCCTGGTTCCTACTCAGAGGCACCTGTTCTTCCAGGCAATATGATGGGGTATATGAATTCTGGATCATATCCTGAGGCTTTGGCTGGTAATTCTCAGCAGCCAAATAGCTGCATTGATGTTCATCCTACAGAAGCTTCAGATTCAACACCACAGGAGCAACAAATGATGTCGAGTCTTAATGGATCACTGATCGGAGAACATGAGTTCAATGCCTGGAGGGACAGTAGGAATGAGGTATTGGTTATGCACTCTATGAATGGTCCTGGGATTCTTCGTGGTGGGCAGAACCTGCAAGGCCAGGGTTTATCACTCAGCCTTGGCACACAAATCCCATCTGGAATACAAATGCCATCCATCCCCTACCGCAATCTGAACCCGAATCCAAGTCCAAACCAAGGAATTGCTTCGTTCTTAAGTCCTAATGGGTCAGTTATGGGTGAAAATGGTGATAGAAATAACTCTTCTGGTGATGAACTATCAAGAAATGCTGAGTATCTGCCACATGGTTCTGGTTTTCCTGGAGAGAACCAAGATTTAACTAGAGGGGACTTGTCACCATTTGGAATGAATAGTGTTGCAAGAGCCATTCCCCATTCCAAGTACCTTAAAGCAGCACAGCAACTTCTTGATGAAGTTGTTAATGTTCGAAAAGCTCTGAAACAGCCTGATAAAGAGAAAGACCAAGGCACAGATGAGCATGGCATGAACAGCTCAAAAGATGGTGATAATGGATCTAAGAGTGGGCCTTCAAATCCTCAAGAATCCAGCAATAACTCACCAAGTGAGCTTTCACATGCTGAGAAGCAAGAATTGCAGACCAAGTTGACTAAGCTTTTATCCATGGTGGATGAGGTATGAAACTTTGCATCATTGGTTTCACTAGTCAAATTTAGTTTTTGTTTGTCCTATTCGTTGAACATAAGTGATATGTATTGAGTACTCTCTTTGCAATTATGTTATCATTTCTTATAAGTTAAAAAAAAATTAATTTTAAAAATTCCCCAAAAAATTCTTACAACTTTCTCAGTTTTTCAAAAACTCTAATTATTTTTTTCAATAGAAGTTTAAAAGAAGGAATTATTTTTGAAAATTTAAAAATAACAATTTTAAAAAAGTCAAAGTCAACATACCTAGTGCAAAAGTGGGGGTTTGGGGAGGGTCATAATATACGTAGCCTTCTTTTTGTATTTTTACAAAGAGGTTGTTTCCATGACTTGAACTTGTGATCTTAAGGTCACAAAGACAAACTAGCAAATTTTTTTAAAGAATTTTAAAAATTAAGCAATTTTTTAAAAAAATTACTGTAGAGTGTCATATCTTCCATCCTTTCTTTAACCAATGCACAAGTCTTGATTGATGCACTTGTAAGCATATTGTGATTCAGTAGTTTGGACAGATAATATCAGGAAATGAATGAATATCAAAAGCAATGTTATATCATGATTCAAACTTGTTTAAGTAATTACAAGTGTTATTGTAGAAGAGATTATGTTTGATAATTTTGATCCAATTTAAAGTTAACGAGTTTAATTTAAATTGATCAAATTTTAAGTTAGGTTCGAACTTCGAACTCATTGTCTTTGACTGGGATCATTATTGCAATTGATTTAAATCAGATGTATCAAACCGTTGCAGGTTGATAGAAGGTACAAACAGTATTATCATCAGATGCAAATCGTCGTCTCATCATTTGACGCCATTGCCGGACAGGGGGCTGCAAAAACATACACAGCACTTGCCCTGCAAACTATTTCCAAGCACTTCAGGTGCTTGCGTGATGCGATATGCGGCCAAATTCGAGCAGCTCGTCGGAGCCTTGGCGAGCAAGAAGCTTCGGAGAATGGTAGAAGTGTTGGAATAACTCGTCTGCGTTATGTAGATCAGCAACTCAGGCAACAAAGAGCCATTCAGCAGCTTGGCATGACTCAACATGCCTGGAGACCACAAAGGGGTTTGCCTGAAACCTCTGTATCAATTCTTCGTGCATGGCTGTTTGAGCATTTTCTTCATCCGTAAATTCACTAAGCCATATCTTTCCCTTTTAGTTTAATTTTCTTCACAACTTTTGGCTGCTCAGTAACTGGTTTTTGCCTGGTGTTTACCAGTTATCCGAAGGATTCTGATAAAATAATGCTGGCAAGGCAGGCAGGCTTGACTAGAAGTCAGGTAAAAAGCAAATCAAATAGTTTACTCTTCCCATCTTTCTTTTCCTAACCAAGCAGGAACTGACTTTACATCATTTATTTGTTGCTTTTGTTCAGGTCTCAAATTGGTTCATCAATGCCCGGGTGCGGCTTTGGAAACCTATGGTTGAAGAGATGTACAAAGAAGAAACTGGTGATGCAGAGATGGACTCAGTTTCTTCTTCCGAAAATGCAGCGAAAGCATCTAAGGGCCCCGGGAGGCCCTCTGAAGATACAGGTGAAGAAATGCACCAAACTGCAAGTTCCACAGCTACTGAAAAGTTCACTGCTGGACAATCGATGGATTCCAAATCCAACCATGTTCCTGATGTTGAACTGCCTGGTTCAACTACAGGAAACAATTTCCAGAATGGGGTGCGGGCAGAGTCTGTGACAAGATTTGGATTACTTAAGCCCAGAGAGGAGCAAAGGCACATTTTGGATGACTCTAATGTTTTCCCTGATACCATTGTTCATTCTGATGGTGACAGAGATAGGTTTATGGCTGCGGCTGCGGCTGCTTATCAAATGTCCAACGTGGGGAGGTTTGGGGCTAGCAGCGGGGTGTCGCTTACATTGGGCTTACAGCACTGTGAGGGAGGTAGCTTACCATTGTCTGGTGTATCACAGCACAGTTTTGTTTCCATGAGAGGTGATAATATGTACAATGCCGCAGCACCTTCTGTAGGTGCAGAGACCACTAACTTTGAGTTCATAAATCCAGGAAGCAGGCAGCACAGGTTCAGTTCCTCCCATTTATTACACGATTTTGTGTCGTGACATGGTTGATGGCAGAATCATGCAGGTGATAGAATTTGGCAATTCTTGAAGACACATGTTACTATCAAATGTTGAAAGGAAGGTCCTGTATAAAACACAGCTGTAGTATATATATATGTATTATATAATTGGTCGGCAGAGTAGCATTATTGTAAAGATACATATATTTTTTTGTCTGATATGTGGAATCAAAGTGTATAAGTAATGACTTAGATATGAAAAGGATAAAACGAGATCTTGGTATGAAATAAGATGGTGAGAATTGGCTGATTCTGATTATATTTTGATCATAATCTCTGGATGCATTTATGCACTGGGTCTATATATGAAATGGAAGTTTCTTGTAGTATAGAGACTCAATATTCTTTGGTCAGCTTTTCAACTGAGTGTTTCAGATTCTGTTCTGTAATCAAGAAAGAACAATGTAAATATATTTGGGCAAAACATACACACGACTGATTGTTTCAGTGTCATGCTTAGCTTTCCATTCTCAGATGGAACTTAGAAAATTCCAGCTATTAATTGTCACCATTGTAATCCACTAAACAGTAACTAATGATTAAAAAAATTGATAACCTGAAACTAATTATTATTGAAGAACAACCATGAAGATAATACGTACAGCCACCAAACTTATTGCTCATTTCTAATTTTAGCTTTAAAAATTCAAAGTTTGAAAACATACCCAGCAAATATGTGAACACAATTCCACACTGCACAGCACAGTTGGGTTTAAGCAATTGGATAATCCTTAGTTTCCAATGATGAGGCTGTCCAACTTAGTAGGAAGTATCAGAACGAAAAATGGTTCAACTGTTCACCGCATCTTGGCACATTTCCTGTCTTTCTCTGGGCTGGAAACTCAAATAAGTCACCAGTAAGTGCTCTGAGTAATCAAAGTTAAATACCAAAAGAAAATCCAAAGTGTGTGTCAGCTCTTGAAATTAAAATACAATCAAGAGAAGAATGTTCACTGTCTGACTGCTTCCTTGAAGGATTGAATTGTATCATCCTGAAAGGGCATGTATGTATATAACAGGCACTAATCAAGAAGACTATTGGAAACACAAGTTAAATCTGAATATTTTTATGTACCAAAACAAAGAAGTTAATCAGAAGCTCAAGATTTGCTGCCCCAACAGGAGACATCTGATAATGGATACTTCATGGGGATTTAAAGATTAAAATTCATATTTTCAACATAGCCAAATTCATTTTTCCCTACAGGAAGAGCCATGCATCGGTGATAAAAGGTTGACTAACTGCCAAAATTGCCTGTACAAGGGAATTTACAGTGGAGCAAGAATATAAAAAAGGCTGGAAGAGAACTAGCAGCAGAAATCCAATGTCCAATGTTCCATGTCTACTATGTCAAAATCGACCTGAAATATAGGAAGAATTAAATTAAAATAAGTATCTGAAAACTTGTATGCAATTCAGGGTAAGTTTTGACGCATGCTAACCTCTTGTACAGCGCCTTTATGTCCTCCCCAAGAACAGGACTTTCCAGAAAGTCATCCCCACATTCTTTCACATCAACTGACTCTACTTCAAAATCATGGAAGCCACAGTATTCATTCCATTCAAACCACATTTTTGCAATTGCCTCCTTTCTGAAGCAGGTGCTGTGATCTTCTTCTTCTGGTGAATCAGCAGCAACCAGTCTATAAGCATAAACTTTTTTTTTCTGTCCAGGTCGGAATGAGCGTCCTATCGCTTGTCGGGTGACTGATGGATTCAGATGTACATCCAAGATAATGATCCGTGAAGCCCCTACCAGTGATATCCCCTCTCCACATGCCTTGATTGATCCAAAGAACACTTTAGCATCAGAGGAATTGTTAAACCGTTCCATTGACCACTCACGCTGATCAGAACTGGATTCACCAGAAATCACAAAGATTTCTTTCCCTAAACTCCAGCCTTTGACATTAACAGCCAGTCTTTCTAAAAACTTCAAAGGCGTCAGATATTGGCTGAAAACCAGTAGCTTCTCGCCAGTTGATTCACAGAGGCTTAGAATCTTAAGAAAGAACTTCGCCTTCACTCCATCCTTCACATCTAAGCTCTGTAATAAACAATCCATCTTTTCATCTGTGAAGGAAACATTCTCAGAGCAGGAATTCAGTATTGGATGCAGATAAACTGCACTCCCCACAGAACTTCTCTTGAACTTCCTTGCCAATTTCTTCAATTTCTCCACCTCATGCTTTTGCTTGGAACTCAAGTTCAGAATGGCTGTGAAATCAACAAGTCCAGGAAGCTCATCCAAGAAATCTCCTTTATAATAGTGTAAGACTTTGCTGGTCATCTCACGGAGATCCTGAATGATGGAGACTTTCCTTTTGAAATCATAATCTTGCTGAATGGTTTGCTCCACCAAGTCATAAAATCCTGCATCAGCACCTACTTTCAACAGTTTTCTTCCACCTGGGATGTGCACTTTACTCTGAATGCGCTTGACAATGGCTCGGGATGTGTCCAATTTCAAAAATTTTGGACGAACCAGATTCAAGATAGTAAATACCTCTTTGACATGATTTTGATAAAGGGTTCCTGAAAGAACAACCTTTCGAGCCGTCTGCACCCTAGCCAGAGATTGCAACACATCAGTATTCTCATTCCTTGGAGTATGACCTTCATCTAAAATAAGAAGGGAAGGTCGCTTTAGCAGTATCTCTTGACAGTTCAAGGAGGCTGGATTGTTCCCCTCATCACAGACAATACTGGAGAACTGTTTGTATCCTAAGAACAGAATGCTCTTATGCTCCAGCCACTGTTTCAAAACCTCCAACTGCTGAACCCTATTATCAGCTTTTGCAGTATAGAAGTCATAAAGTGGAAAATCCTCAACTTGCCAGGTCTGAAATTCCTTTTTCCATGTGGCCAGAATTCCTTTTGGTAGCACCACAAGTGTTTTAGCATGTGGATACCTAGCTAGGAAACTTTGCATGAAGCTGATGAGCATAAAAGTCTTCCCAGATCCAGGGGCATGGGCTAAGATACAGCCACCAGGATTATCTGCTACCAAGTTACTGCAAAGGAACTTAAATCCCTCCAATTGGTGAGCTTTCATTTGCTTCAAGTGCCTTGGATGAGCACATATTTCTGTCACCATCATATCTTCTTCAGATAAATCAAGTCCAACCATCTGATTTGAATCTCTATATCTGATGTTTCGTGGTTCCGATGCATATGTTCGTGTGCTCTTTTGGGCCTAAAATCAAGAAAAAAAGATTTGGGGATTCACTTCAACAGAAACTTCCATACATTAAGTTAAGCAACAAAAAATTTAAAGCCAGTAATAGGTGAAAATGAAACCTCAGAGGTAACTACAACGGAAAGTAAAGATAAAATAAAGGTATATAACTTAAAGGGCAACAGCATGAAAACGAGGCTTTTCCTAAGCAGTGAAATAAATCTTGAATCTGAACCTTATGCAGCCCGAATTCATGTTTGAACACCAATCACTGTGGCTGCTGTACTCAGTTTTCAATTTCATTAATTGTTCAAATGAGTAGAATATTGGCAGAATGTATTCTAGGAGGGTAAGGTCCTAAATAAACCCCCATCCAGTTAAAAACAGAACCATGCATTGTTATCTGAGATGACAGTAACCCTATATAATACTGAATGATATCAGATACCCACGTCAATCATGTAGTAATTCATAGGCACCACAGAACTTTCATTACCATTAGAAAACACAAAGAAAATAACTGAAAAAATGAACAAGCTATCACTACACCTTTTTAAATTGGATATCAAATATGGTCTCAATTCTTCTCTGAATCACCCCACATATGCGACAAACATAACCAAGATCATCCTTCAGGATAAAAAAATGATCACAAAAGTCTTCATCTTCTTCCATAGGGTCCTCAGACAAATGATCCTTAGCAGCATCCTACCATAATCAGGTTAAGTGGATTTAGAAATAAGAAAATAAAAATGGAAAGTTGTTCTTCAAACAGACTTCCCAGATGAAAATTCTTGTAAAAAAAGTAATTGTCCCGTAATATGTGAATAGTATCGATAGACTTGTGCACCACAAATGGCCCAAAGAAAAGTTGAAGACGGTAAGTAATGGAACTAATTTCCAGTGAAGAATCAGATACTTTGCAGACTCAGCCAGATAAATCAATGTTTTTATAATGTAATCAGTAATATCATTATTTTTTAGCTCAAAGATGTAGGATGGCTTACTTTATTTTGCCTGGCCATCCAGCTCCTTTTTTTATGCACTTACTTTTCCTTTCTCTCTTATCAGTGAGAAACAAAAATAAAAGCAACTGGAGGCAAGGCACGGAGTATTAAGCAAAAGAGAGAGTAGAAGAAAAAGAAAAGAAGAAAGAAGGGGCAAAAGAGAGTGCTTAACAAAACAGCTGAAGAAAAGGCCTTCAATTGAATGAACAAATAATCTTCAAGATTGCTTAAAATGTCAGATAACTTGGAAGCAAAAATACATTGAAATAAGCCAATTAAAGAAGTCAAAACTTTCACAAGAACATTGTCTATCATATTCATAAAGACTAAGTTGCAATCAAAAGAAGTGCCAACTTTTTTCTCTTTTGAGATTTTGAAATGCCTTTTGTAGATATAATTACCTTAGAACATTCCAATGCCAATGACATCTCGTTCCAAATATCTCCCAAACCATCATCTTTGGTTTCCTGAGTCTCTTCATCCTCTTCTATACCAACATAAGTATCTTCAGCTTTCATGGCATCAATTTCACTTTTCTTGCCATCATTTTCACTGCCAAAACTCAATAGTCTTTGAGTTTTCTTCTCTGAACTATCTCTAACCTACAACAATCAGACCATTAGAAAAACAGAGATATTCATCATGATTTCCAGAAGCAAAACTATTATTCTAAAATGGATGTCCACCCAATCTCATGTCAACAAATTGGTTATGCAACCAACATGAATGACAAAGAAATTGAATGCATTGAAATAAACTGAAATAAAAAAAGAGTAATGAAAATTTCCAAAATATCATCGCTTGAAATAAATTTAACTGATTCATTGGCAAGACTATATCGATGCTTCATTCGTTAGATTCACTTAGGACATTGCAAGATATTCAAGAGAAGTAACTAAAGTTTCTTCCCCATGATGAGCAAGATCTTATCTATATCCTTGTTTATTCCAACCACAGAATGATCACATTAAAAAAAAAACCGTAAGTAAAATATGCAATTTTTATAGTTCATATCCTTTTGTCACACCCTAAAATCATGATGCACAAATCATGGAATAGGTGCAGTGGGAAGCTTACAGCTCCAACACTAATGAATTGTCCTGCCCCAGCAGCCCTTGGCAAGACAACTGCCTTGAAGGGACTGGTCAACCTTTTATTTCCATCTTCTTCATCATCTGAGTCGAGAATAACAACAGGTGCAGGTGCAGGTGCAGGTGTAGGTGCAGGTGCAGTTGCAGTCGAAGGAACAAGAGCAAAAGCTGATGCAGCGGGTGCAGTTGCACTCATAGTGCAATCTTCCTCCAAGTCTATGACATTCTGCTGTAAGTTTGGATCCTCATTGCTTGAACTCTTTTCTCCATGAACATTGCTTGAAAGAGCTGGAAACATTGCGTAAAAAGGGCTCAACATCTGATTCTTCAGATTAATGAGGTCTTTGATATCATTTGTAACACTTCCATATTTTCCAGAGTCCAAACTGTCAATCAAGTTGGAGTAAGCAAAGGGATCCGAGTAATCAAAAACTTTTGATGACGACTTTGGTTTATTCTTTTCAGCTCTGTTGCTCGAGAACCAGGACACAGCCGGACTGATAAAACCTTTTTCACCATTAGACAATCTCATTCTTTTATGCCTTCTAGAATCCAACTCCCCTACAAATGATTCAAATAGACAAATATGCTCTATCAATCACACATAAATCAAAAGAATTAAGAGTTTCATTAACCCAATACTCTAGGAGAAAAGGCAAAAGTGTTCTTACCAATAATTAAAAAACCGAACCGATAATATTGATTTAATTGCAAAAATTTTGAACTGACCAATTTTTCAGTTTGGTTTATCTTAACAACCTTTTTTACTAAAAACGATCAATTTATTAATTAATCAACTAGTTTTAATCAATTTTTAAAAACCATAATAAATCAGTTATTTTCATTTAAAGTCTCCTTCAATTAAACTTCAAGTTCTTCGATGGGTAAAGATAAATTTGTCTTTAATCTTATTTCAAATTCCTCAATTTTATTCAATCTTTACTATATACTAGTTTTATGATGGTTTAATACTGGTTGAATCTTTAATCCTTAAAATTCTTATTTTACCGGTTTCATTTTCACTCAACCGGAGTAAGCTGTGTACCACTAGACCTTCCCAAACCTTGCGTATCAACGGGACTTTTACTGGGTTATTGTTGTTGTTGGTTATTACACTTAAATTGCCATGGGACAAGGAAAAATCGTGTAACCACATCATTATCACATTCCAACACAAATTTACTACAATGACCACAAAAATTTAAAGAAGCATCTTGCTGAATAAAAACCCTTAAAATCCACTCCAGGAAAGCATTTGCTAACAACCTGCTAACTTCAGATTAAATAACAAAAAAATATTTTAAAAAACACAACTGTTCTGATTATACTCAAAACGCATGCAAAGAAAACCAAACAAACACAGAGAAACAGAAAGGGGAATACTTACCACTGCAAGTGGCGGCGTCCTCTCGCTGGGAATTCCTCAATGTAACTTCCATTGAAAACTAACAACAAAGAAAACTCTAAAAAAAAACAACAAATAAACACTGGAAATGGTAAACAACAATAACCCAATCAACTACTTACAAAACAGAGAGCTCGATGGTCGAATCCTGAACTCCGAAACAACAATGGCGAGCTTAAATCGAAGAAAACAAACGTTTCAGCTGAAGAATTGCATTATTAAACTTTCGTTCTGTCTCACTAGAAGAGTAACGGACTCGAAGAGAGAGAGGAAGGCTGCGACATGTTTATTTTTGGTGACCGTACGGACTGCGAAGAAGAGAGAGAGAGCGTTCAATGTACTAGATGCCAAGTGAACTCGTTTAGTGGACCAATGAGAATCCCGGAGTCGGTGTATTTTCTATGGGTCGTTAGGGTGCTGCGTGGCAGGGGATTACCACTAAAGCACAATTCGTTAGTTTGCCAGCTTTTGGAGACCGGTGGGCCCATGAAACGTTTGGGCTCGATTCTGTCTATTTTCCAACGAGTTTGGATAAGGGCCAGGCTAGGCCGGACTAGAGTCTTGGCAAACATGATCAAGTCTGAGGCTTCAGCCTGAGCTCGATTGAATTTAAAAAATTCGAAATTATTAAATTTATTTTTATTTTAAAAATTTAAAAAGAAGTCGTCTTATGTAAAAAAACATTTTGCATAAAAAGGAAAGTAAATTGACAACAGACTATCACATGCTTTTACAAAGCAAAACTCCATCTATGTCCTCTGTAGCTAGCTCAATACATTGCATTGGTATGTCTTCAAGTACGTGAGTATTAGGATTTGACAGGGAAGATAAATAAGTATCTTATCGGCACACTTATTCCCTTCCTTATAGACATGCTAAAATTGAATGACTCAATCGCGACATTGAAGCTCCCAAATGCCCCTTATCAACGAAGTATTATCAAATAACATAATTTCAAATAAAGAGGGGATATTAATAACCTCCAATGAATTCATCTCTAAAATGTTGAACTCCAACATCAGGAGCCCCACCCCCGTGCCCTCGGGATTAGTGGAGGATGTAAATCGCGGGATGTGCCTCAACTGACCAGAGACTTGGGCTTACCTACTGATCTCACAATACAAGGGGCCTAAATCTTAAAGGTTGCCCCCAAGATTTGAACCCCCACCCTGCAGGTCGCCAGCATGGCAGGCACCACACCACCCAAGCCTTTGCCAGTTCAGCTATTCCCCGGGGGCCAATGAATCCATCTCTAATACTACTTGTCGATAGCCGAAATTTCATACCAACAGTAGGTCAATAAATGCTCCCCAAAATTCAGCAGTCAAAGGTGAGCAAATTCCAATATGCTGTAAGAAACCGCCACACTAATAACCTATATTGTTCCTAAATTAACCGGACTTGTTAACTTCAGCTTAAGCTGATCTTCTTTTTTTGTCATACTTAATTTGGATTAAATTACCAAAAAGTTCATAGGCTTTTGAATTTTTTATCAAATAAAAAAGACAAAAAGTCCAAATTAATCCTTAAACTTTTATTTTAAGTATATGTAAATTTTTTATTGTTTGAATAATTGAACTAAAAATTAAATTGGTAACAAATAAAACCGTTTGGTTCTACTTCTGTTTTCTTGTTGGAGTTTTCAGTTTTTATTTTAAATTTTTTGTTTCTGCTTTTCTTTCAAATAAAAACAAAAACCTGTTTGGTTATTAATATTAATGTAGTTATATTTTTATCATTGATAATAATTATATATTAGATAAAACTTAAAGATAAATTATTTTTAATCAAATAAA
>JAOTJB010000209.1:41138254-41161419 GCA_027123815.1 Erythroxylum minutifolium | reverse complement strand
TCAAATCCCTTTATTAAATTGATAATCATATCTTAGAAAATGTTTATTATATGTTTATATATATATATATTTATATATATTAAGACAAAAGGGATAATTCGTCTTTTATCTTTTTACATAAATTAAGGTCTGTCGATATTTCTTGTACTAATTTGTACATGAATTATTTTTAAACGTGAGTTAATTATATTTCACCATAATAATTATAAAATAACAATTTGTACCATTAAAACATAATTTTATTAATTTTTAATCAAATTTCCGTCTCAACATTATTAACTTGTGACATTTGTTGCACACATGTCAATGGATCGGGTTGGGCTCGGGCTGCTCGTGGCTTGGCCGAACCCCGTCATTGTTTTTTTAAAAACAAACTTCTAAAATTACATCATTTTGGAAATAATGGTTAAGCCATGGGTCGGGTCGGGCTGGTTCGCGGGCTGCCTGTGGCCTATCAATTCGGGCCAAAAATGGGCCAATCGGGCCTATTTTGACATCACTAATTCGTTGTTGTTACAGATTATTTATGTGAATATTAACATTGCTATAAATTATTTTATAAATTTATCAATTTAAGGTAAAAACTGTAGATATTTCGTAAACGGTCTAAGTTAATGATTTTAACTCCACAAAATAACAATTTATAACCTTAAACTTTATTTGTTTTTCGTTGAATCTTTATCACTGTTAATTTATAACATACAATTAATTCAATCGATCAAATTTAATAGTAAAATCTGAATGATTCATATAAATTTAAATAAAAATAAGAATATTTTAATAAAATAAAAGTTAAAAAGTAACGTAGTTAGTGCACACTATTCTCTGAGAGTTCGAGCAAAATCATAATAAACTTTACTTTTGTATTTTGACAAAGAGGGTGTTCCGTAAGTTGAATCTGTAACCTTATAATCACAAATGAATGAGTAATTTTCTTAATTGTTTCAACCTTTTGATGAGATAAGAATAATACAATTAATTTGGACAAAATAATTTTTAAATAAATATTATTTTAATAAATTATTAGAAAACGATATCATTAAACCCAACCCAATTGGACCTTTTTAGTGCTCAAGAAGAGCCGAATTTCAAACCACAAACATGGCCAATTTTACTTTGTCTAATCTCATCTACGAAAGTTAAACAGTTTTTAAATTCATGTTCAATGATCAAACAATGTCATTTTGGACATTGGACAGAGTTGAACATAGTAAAATTGAACAAAAGATTTGAACTCGAACCGAGTGGAGATCCTTTCTGTGTCCAACCTGTCCAATACAATGATATCGTTTTAATCATTAGATATGATTAAACAGTCTCTAAACTCATGTCGATTAAAATGACTTAGTTTTGGATATTAAATAGACAAGATACGTATTAAATAGACAAAGATAAAGTTGAACGAACAGAAGAAGTCCGCACCTTACAGGCGATGAAGGAAAATGTGGAATTCTTTTATATATTTTGTTCCAATTTTAAAAGAAAGATTCAATAGTTTACAGAAAAAGAAATGCATACATACATATTTTGACTTATAATGCTATCCGCACCAAAATTATTCCCATTATTTATATAAATATGTATGTATATACACACAACTTCAAACATGATATTACATATTGCATTGTAATCATTTTAAAGGCTGGAAAAAAACTAAAAATCAAGACCAATAACATACAAATTTCACAAACTCCATATCCCAACAACCAACAAATAGTTCAAATGTCATTTACATGAAATGAAAGGAAAGATAATTTATATAAGACGTTCATATTTAACTACTTAGTAACTACTGTTATGGTGGCCAGGCAATTTTTCCTTGATTTTTTCAATCACACCCTTCTTCTCAAGTTCATGAGGTGGTTGTTCTCCACCGGAAGGAACAACATATTCGGTGGTGGTCGTAGTGGGGGTGCTTGAAACAAGGTGGCCATGGCCGTGCTCTTCCTTTTGACCTTCTTTGTGTTTTCCACCACCAAGTGTTAGCTTCTCCTTTAGTTTCTGTCCAAGTCCCTTCTTCTTCTTCGTCTTCTTCGTCTCACATTGCTCATCATCAGACTACAAAACAACCATCCGTTCATGAATTTCCAAAACCGATACTAAAGATACTTATTCAATGCGCATTGTAATTGTTTTACCGGGGCAGAGCTAGAACTAGTTGAGTGAATCTCTCCGGAGCTGGCCTTTTCACGATGATGCTCTTCCTTTACAGGCTGACCTGATTCTTCAACATCTCCGCCATGCTCAGTCGTCGTCTGATCAACCTTTAACGTATTGCCGGTCAGTTCTGTGCTGGCCAAAAGTCCAGTATCCGTTACTGTGACTTCCGAGACAGTGGAAACTGCTAAAGGTTGTGTGGTGGCCAAACCAGTGATATGCACAGGGTTACCATGTTCGTCAGTTAACTCAACTGGGTTGCCATGTTCGTCTGTGAGCTGAACTGGGTTGCCGAACTCATCTCTTAGATTAGCCGCCATTGATAGCTCTTAGCTCACAGAAAGTTTATAGTTTGACACTTAAAAGGAAACGAATAGCGGCGATGAAGAGAGCTGGTTGTTCATGCATGTAATGAGGCTTCTACACGTGGTTTTAAGGTTTTAAATGAGACAAGAAGAGTATTTGCCACTTAAAGGAAGAGAGTGCACGTAGCTCTTTTGACAGATAAAATTTATGGGTTAGTAACGGGATCAGCTATCGATTATGACGTTTCATTAAATTTTTATTTATATATTTATATAAATCTCATATAAATATATGGATAAAATTTATAGAACATAGTTAGAACAAAATAACTGAAATAGAAGATTTTTTGTACCCATAATAATCCTAAAAGGATTTGTTCATTTAATTAAAATTTAAATTAGAAAAATAATTCGAATAATTTGAATTACAGGACCAAACTCTAATTATAAATTAATAAGTAGAATAATAAAATTAACTTAATTGGACTCGATAAATTAGTATCCTAAATTATTTTTAGCTAATTTTTTAATATGTTAAAGAACTATTAAGATTAAAACAAGATTATAGTGATTTGATCTAATTTGATCTTTTTTACCTATTCTTACATTTTAAAATTTATTAATTACTTCCTTTCATATTATTTAATTATTATACCAGATTTTATCATATATATTTTTTAATTTTTATACAAAATGATATTGAATTAAAATTCTCAAATTTTAATATAATTTTATTTTAAAATTATAAATATATGAAGAATTAACATGAAAAATTACATAGTAATTAAATAATAATAAAAAATGATAAATTTTCAATATAATTAACAAAATAAAAAACCATCGATTACAAATACTCAAATCGGCTGGATTAGTTCAATATCAATCAAAAAGTTTTGAATTGTCAACTTTTTTATTCAATTTTTAACATTTCAATTTAAATTACTTTAATAAATAATATTGTTATCGGCCTCATTTTACAAATTAATAAATTTTTATAAATAAAAAACAATCTCTTTTTAATTAAAATTTAATTTTAAAAAATTCCTTTAATTATATTTCAAAATTTTAATTTTAATTTTTATTCAATTTTTATCCGATTTTATAACAGCCTTGTTTTATCAATTTAATTTCAATCCGATTTTAAAAATATTGTAAAAAACTACGAAGAAATTCACTATAATTAACCTATAAAAAGCTTTCTCAGTAGGCTCGAATTTCTTTTAGGAGACTCGACTCACTAGAGAACAAGAGAGTGGCATTTAGAAATTAAGGAGAAGCTAAATCACAAGCATTTTGTCAATAATTCATACACCTCTTACCGAAGACGAGAGGCTACTTTTCATACAAAACTACAGTTATGTATTACATCTTACAAGGTTATTGTCAAACAACTGTTGTTCTTGAAACTAGCAAACCAAAAGAAAACCAGTACTCAAGTCGGCAAATCACATAAAGAGAAGGAAGAAGGCGTAATATAACCTCATTCTTTCATGTGTGATGCACGTTGCCGTATATTATTTGATCCAATTCATGAATCGTGTCTTGGCAAGAAACAAATTAACCTGTACAAAATCAAATGAAATCAAACCTTGAGATGTCTTCAGTTTTGCCAAATCTTTCTTAATCATATAGAACTTTTTCTTCTAAAAAATTTTCACTTCCTTACAATGTAACCCCACAGGCTAATTCTCTGCCAGTAAAGTGTATGCAGCTGATCCCCACAATCTTCTTTACAGAGCATAGAGGTTCTGCGCCTGTATCTGTAAGCAATGAAGTTATGAGGCTTTCTTCAATACCCAAAATGTGAACAGTAAATGTTACTTGGTTCAGAAATTTTTTTGGTTAATACTTCGGTTTAGATTAGTATACTTTTAGGGTCTGGGTTATAATGTTTAGGGAGATGCAGGAGACAATTTCCCAGTGTCACTAACAAAAGATACATGCATGAGCACGCACCTGTTTATATATATATATATATATATAAGAACCTCATGCCTTCATAGATCTGGTCCAGAAAAATCCTTTCTTTTTAGACATGTTATCTGCTGAGGATCTGCTGCTTTTTGATCCAAATGAAAAATACCGCCTCAAAAAAGGCTTCGCTAGGGTGCCTTCCATGGTGGAACTGGAGGTCATCTTGGGATCCTTCCCTTCTTGTCCACCGGCCTTTAGACAATCAAATGTAATAGAATTACTGCCAAGATTGCCGTCCACGACCCTTTTGCCCGATCTCTTTTTCTTCACCTTCCGATCCATTTCTGCCTTCAGTGCCTTTTGTGACAGCTTAACAAGCTGTTTCTCACCCAAAGTACAAACTGGGCAAGCAGGATCATATTTGTCCAGTTCAGGTGTAAAAGTTTCCAAGCACTCGGCGTGGTAAACATGCCCACAAGTTAGCACCGAAACAACAGATAACTCACAAGTGACAAGCTTCTGGCTGCTCCACAAAGATGTCTCAGTTAAAAGCCTTAAACAAACCCCACATGTCTGGAGATCTACAGAGGGAGAGGCTGATGATCGACAGCTGGATGTACATTCTTCGTGATTAAACCCCAAAGACTCATTATCAAAAGACCACCTTTCTCTATGGGATGTAGCCATGAGTTCAGTAAAGGCATTCATAGACCAACTATCTGAAGACCTGCCATAAGATCCCCAAGTTGAGTCATTGCTCCACGAGGCAGTTGTGGGCTTCCCATCAGCAGCAGAGAAGCTGTTTGATGTTTTTAATTGTGGGATCTGCATATCAGATGCTTGCCCAATTAACTGATGCCCAGGAGAATGATGGGGCCCCCTAGCAGTTGTTGAGCCAGTAGGATGCAAATGATTTTGGGAGTCCGATGGAGATGTGGGCAAGGATGAAGCAGATCGAAATGAAACTGACTCCTTTGCAGGAGATGGATTTGTAACTGCCGGGGAAGCTGTTGTCTCCTTCACCTATAGGTATAAGAGTTCTATGTAAAAATATATCCTCTCAAAGGGGAGGGGAGTGTCACTCACAGAAAACTTAGATAATAAAGAGATTCTCTTGCACAAACTCTACCTGTTCCAAATTTGAATCAATTGAAATATTTCTTGAGATGGACTGATCTGCCACATAGGTGTAAAATATTGTCAAATGTTGTAGTACATATCAGTCAGCTCACTTTCTTCTAAGAATCAAGACCAGCAAATTCATTAATTACTAGGAAGCAAAATAACAAAAGCTGCGTATACGGTAGCTCACCTGAAGCCAAAATCCTCTCATGCTCTCCAGTTACATCAGATCTTGGGGACTTACGCCATGCTTGTCTCTGAAAACTTCCCAGTGAGCTGCTGTCATCTGATGCATACATGGATTCAGACTTAAAATCCGGTCCATGGTTTCTGTTTATTGCATCTGGAAACCAACTTATTGAAGTCTCTTCACCAGCTACCCGCCCTCGGTTATCCCACCTAAGGCTCCATGTTGGTGAATGCCGAACACCCCGATGCAGGATCTCACTTCCAGATCCACCGACTATATTTTTATCTCTAGCAGCAACACAACAGGCACCCCCCATAATCAAATACAGAAACTTGCAGAGCTCAGGCTGGAAACCCGCAGTAGTAGCTCACATGCTCCAAACTACAAAGTTGTTACACCACTTAGAATTCATAACCACCACTCTTAACAAGAAAATATCCCAGGTAAAATGGTTCTTTTGCAATTAAGTACTAACATGATTATCACAAATTCTATAACCAGCTCCTCAATGAAGTAACTAGATTACCTACATTCAATACAACTCGAAAAATCAAGCAACAGTTTGAGGAACTAAGATCAGACTCCTCTGACCTTCCAAAATAACTATATCCACAGACAAATAAACATGAACACAGAACATCTAAAGCTAGCCATATTCAGAGCATCCAAAGAACAGTTTCAAGTTAATCTACCTATAAACACCCAAATCCACAAGAAATTCAAATCATACAAAGCGAAACACATTCAAAACTATCAAACAAAGACAAATAAAACCAATCTTCCCACTCCAAAAAGATATCCATATCCTCTACTAAAATCAAACTAACCATACAAGGGCTAAAACACCCAAAGTCAAAAAACCCTTACCAAGAGTCAACAATGAATAACACTACAGTTCACACCAGCTAATTGCAACGATTAAAATCAAAGATCCAAAAAAGATAAAAACTTTCTCCAAATTCCTCTTTTCACTCCCACAGCTCACAATCAACACCCACCAAACCACTTCAAAACAATAAGAACACCCAGAAAGAGAATCAAAATCAGTGAGCAAAATTACAAAACAACGCAAATTAATAAACACCAAATTTCGAATCCATCTCCTACTCTTAAGGAATTGCTCAGACTGAACTGAAAAACCCCTAAATATAGAAACCCAACAACTTATTAAAAATAAAAATAAAAAATTACCCGAGTCCCTAGTGATCCTATTATACCTCCCGGACTTCCTATATTCAAAAATTAAACTAAAAAATATTATTATATTTTTTCCAAACACAATCCTTAAAAAAATCAAATCCAACTAACTAAATACAGTTAGAAGAAAGAACAGTCTACGGAGTCTCCGAGTAGGAAGCATTGAGTTGAGACCGGAGTCGTCAAATTACCTAGTCAAAGGGAAAGAAACGGCGACGTATTGAGTACGTAATAGGTCTTACAGAGAGCAAGTGACTGGCTACTCTATAGAGAGAGAGAGAGAGAGAGAGAGGAGACTGAGAGGTTGTTAAAGAGAAAGAGGGAAAGACCGAAAGAGAAAAAGTCGTTTTAGACGGCGGTGGTCGTAACGTCGTTAGAGGGTTGGATTTATATTCTCAGTCCGTCTTGACGGAGTTTGATGACGTGTGATTCTACCACTTTTTGCCACGTTAGCATCTTTTCTTTTTCTACATTATTCGCCGTAAAAAGTTTTAAACCAAAGTTTTAAGAAAGAAACACTTTTCTTATAAAGAAGTTTTTTATAATTAATTATCACTTTAGATATTCCAAAACGGTAAACGATCGCAATGGATTAGGTCAACCTCGAATTTGGGCTATTGGGACACGCGATGAGGTTGAGATTCGGTTAGGCTCGAGGTAGTTAGCTGAAGCTCAACTGGGCTAAAGGCAGCTCGAGGTAGTTACCGGTCTTACTCTCGCATGGGATTTGAGGTATCGACAGATCGAGCTGGAAGTAGATTCCATCGTCGTGATCAACTTAATCTCCTCCTCTGCCGACCGTTCAACGTCTCTCATTCCTATAGTGAGGGGGATTCACGAACTGTTTACTCGGAACTGGACTGTTGTTCATCGTCACATCTATTAAGAGGGCAGCAGATGCGCTGACTGGCTAACGACCTATGCTGAACAGTTTGATATCAGATTCACACGCTTCGATACCACACCCTCTGAGTGCCTTCCTCTTCTTCTTGAGGATATGTCTGAGATTCGATTCCCGCGACTCTCTTTGTAATTTGTGTTCTATTTTTCCTTTATTTAAAACAAAAGGCAGCTCGAACTCAATTTAACTCGACATGAAATTTTTAAAAAAATTAAAAGACAAAAACTATGTTGTTTTCAACAACTAGCCTTTGACTCGAACTACCCAACTCTAGCCCGAGCCTCTAATCATATTATTTTTAATTATTTAGGTTAAGTCTAACTCATAAACCTATTTATCATTCTTAATTTTAATTGACTAGTTTAAATCATTTGGGATGGGTCTAATTGACAAACTAATTGATCATCTTTAATCTGAATTGAAAATTAGAGTTATATTGGTCTAAAATTTAGATTAAATTATTTTTATAACGTAAAAATCAGAGTGATCTTCTTGAAAAAGCTTAAGAGCCATTTGAAAGCAACTTAGTATATCTTTCCAAACCTTCTCCTTGCTTTCCAAGTAAACAAAAGTATAGCTTTTAAGTTTAAAGTCAAAGCACAAGAGGTTGAAGTAAAGGACTTTTTCCATTGTTGGGCACTAACTTTAGGGAAAGTGGGTTTGTCGAGTAATTAAGCATTAAGCGTCCTAAAAATATTGTCTAATTTAATTTATAAATATTTTTAATTAAAATTTTTTATAAATTTTGACATTGCAAAAACTATACACAAATAAGGCACATAATTATATAAAAAAAATTGGATGCTTTATACGTCCAATCTTACTCTTTTTCCCGAAGAGAGGTGCAAGCATGACAATAGACTGGATTGAACTAGGCTAAGACCCAAGCTTTTAGGCCTAAGCTCGAGCCTAATCGAATACGATTTTTTACTTTTAAAATTTTGAAAGTGATCTCATTTTTTCAAAATGACGTTATAATTTGAGTCTAAACTTGGCCCGAAGTTTGAAATTAGAAAAGAAAAAGCTCAAGCCTAGCTCAAACTTGATCAATTCAATATGGACTTGTTGACTTTAGGTTGAGTTGGCTTGGGTCAAACTAAGCCGAACCAAACTTTTTTTGTCATCCCTAAAGAGGTGAACTAAGAGCCTAACTTGGAGCTAGCATAATATTTTACTACAAGTTAAATGCTCATATGGACATTTGAATTTGGTGTTAATTTTTTTACTTACATTATTGGTGAGTAGTACCCATATTGATTAAATTTAAGTTTTAAAAAAATTAGAGATAATATATTTAAAAATGTCTAATTTTTGAGATTTTTTTACATTCATATCAAACTTTTAAAAATTTTTAATTTAGTGATTAATCTTTCAAAATTTGTATAAATCAAATCAAAATATTATTTTTGCTGATATGACTAATAAATGAATATTTGGGGAACATGCCTTATCAGCAACAATATCTTTTAATATGATTTATATAAGTTTTAAAAAATTAGTCACCAAATTGAAATTTTTAAAAAGTTTGACAATAAATTAAAATATTAAAAATTAGGCACTATTTGTTGGATAATTTAGTCATTTCCTATAAAGTTAGACAACCATTAATTGTAATTTTCGATTTTTCAATAACTTATCAGTTAAGTTACGTTTTGATACAGATAAAGGTAATAAATTGGCCAAATAAATGATCTCAGTCAATGGTTCGAAGTCCAGGAGAAAAATGGATCCCGATTAATGTAGATCGAACTCATATCGTGCCTGTGATGGAAAATCCCGATATAAAAGCTATAAATAAAGGTTAAGGTCTCCTGTAGTTGCTCATGTCATTCGTAAGCATATGGATTCTTTGACCCGTTAAGAGTACTTACATTTTGAGAAAACTGTAAAAAGACGTTAACCACATCTCGGTAAACGATTTCTATGAAAATCCCAGAAGATTGGAGCTTGTTTTAGCCATGAAAATTGGTTCGAAAGTTGGAATGGAACCGAAATTAGGTATTCCACATTTTCTTTGTTTATTTCCCTTTCATGAACAATCCGAGACACATAATAAAGTTCATGTTACGTGTTACATGTGGTATCAGAATGATTATGTTATCGGGTTGTCAAAACGAAGGTATTTCTGATTTTTATCCATTAGTTTTTGATTCACTTTTCAGTTTTTTTTTATGTATATGATTGTGTGAAAGTGGTATACATGAGGTTAGCTATTAAAAACGGGCCATAAAGTGCAAAAAAGGCTCCCAAGGCTACCGAAAATCGTCCTCCCCATTAGAGGGAGATTGCACTGTCAGGTGCGTGCACCGCACGCACTCGACGGTACTACAGTAACCACCCACGAGCAATTTGGTTGGCACCCAACATGTGGACTACGCAGATGGGAACACGTGGTGCATGGTGGTGTGTGCATTACACGAGCCACTAGTAACCCCTGTGGGCCGCGTGCACTGAACATGCGCCCCAGCGACTCGCAGCCATTACGTGGGGCTAACGTCAGTGCTGACATCAACACCAAAAAAAAGAAAAAATTTTAAAATTCCTGTAAGGGTGCCCCGACTTTTGTGTCAGTTTTCGAGTTGGGGGAATTTTTAAAGAGAAATTTTTAATTTTTCTGGATAAATTATGTTGGTAATTTGATTCCATAAAAGTTTTTATAACTAATTTTGAGGGAATTTTTGTGTTCCGAACTGCACATAAGGGAGTCACTTACGGTTTCGTATCTCATGTGGTAGGTTCTTTGTTCGGGAAAGCACAATAGTTACTCTGATTGAGAATTTTAAAGATAAAAGTCTCAAATAAAGTTTAAAGACAATGTTTTCAATACCAGTATGTGATTTTTTGACTGTGCATTTGGTTTTTTCTATTTATAGTTAATTTTCACATACAATATGCTCGTATAGAATGTAGGGATAACATAAGGATGTATTGCTTGTATTTGTGGTCTTTTTGGGTACTGGTGAGATTGTAATCACCACAGTGGCCTTTCATGTCAATATTTGAATTGTACCGCTTACATGTTGGGGGATATCTTTGGTCTAATGTTTGGTTATTCTGCCCACATGTGTTGACTTTACATGAGATTTTGAGATGTATATGAAAGCATAAGATGGAGGAAAGTTGTTGCTTGAATGATTTATTCACTCACATGTGGTAGTATCATGAGAGTTAATAGTTTTTACTCTAATCGCTTTTATGTAGAGGTTTAATTGATTATATTATGTGTTCAACCCACAGGTGTTCATAATATGTGTGATCAAATTCTCAATATAGATATTATTTTAATGTTTTAAGTATCGTTGTTATCCTGCATTTATACTGATCTTTACATTGTCTCTTTGTTTTGTAGTCACCTTTTCTGTAAATAACAATGCAGTCACAATTAAGATCTTGACTGGTTTCAATTTCAAGAAGTGGAAGAAGGATTTTGAGTTTACCCTGGAGATGGCCGACATCAACATGGCAATGCTAGTTGAGAGACCTTCTCCATTTACTGATATTTGCTTGGAAACTGATAAGGCGATTATGGCAATCTGGGAGCGGTCAAATAGGATGTGGTCAAATAGGATGTGTTATTTGACCATCGAGAGGTCGATCCCAGATCATCTGCTAAGTGGATTACTGGACACAATCATAACAAAGGAGTTCATGGATAGTATTTTCCAGAGGTACAAGGTGTCTTCCCATACGGAGCAGAGCACTTTGATTAAAGACTTATTCTCCAAGAGGTACACAGAAGAAGGAGGCGTCAGATAGTATATCATTAGGATGGTTTACCTTCAAAGTAAACTGAAGACACTAGATGTACTATGAGTGATGTACTCATTCCTGACATACTCATAGTATATCAACCACTTAATACACTCCTACGAGAGTTTAAGATGTTGGTGACATCATACATCTCTTAGGATGAGACTTGGGACATCAATGCCCTGATTTTTTAGCGTACTGCAACTGACAAGAAACTTAAGAGTTCTCCTCATACAGCCTTGTATGTAGCTGCTAAAGGTAAGGGAAAGGTGAAGCCCCAACAATCTAAAGGTAAGGGTAAGAAATCCAAATCCTCTCCATAGATTCAGACTAGATTATCTAGCATTGCTAAGGGCCTACATGACATGAAAAGTATGAGGTGCTTCTTCTGTACGAAGAAGGGGCATAGGAAATCTGATTACCCGAAGTACAAACTTTGGAAGGTTAAACAAGAGCTATTAGGTAACTCCTCAGCCTACATGATTCATGAATCCAACTTAGCTATAGCTACATCAAGTTCTTGGTGGCTAGATAGTGGAGCTTCTAATCATGTTGCTTCCATAATGCAGGGGTTTAAATCCATGAGAAGGTCGACTAAAGGAGAGGAGAAGCAGATGGTCGGCAACAATGAAGAGGTGAACATTTTGTATATAGGGGATGTAGGTTTGAACCTCGATACAAGGTTTGTATTGGTTTTACGAGACACTTTTTATATACTGTATTTTAGATGGAATTTGATCTTTGTATCAGTTTTGGATAAAGAGGGTTATCATTTTGTATTTTATACTTCAGTTGTAAATATTTCTAACAATACAAGACATATAAGAACTGCCTTCTTATCCTACAGATTATATAGAATGTGTCTTACCACTAACGAAA
Organism: Erythroxylum minutifolium; assembly: GCA_027123815.1. Taxonomy (NCBI): domain Eukaryota; kingdom Viridiplantae; phylum Streptophyta; class Magnoliopsida; order Malpighiales; family Erythroxylaceae; genus Erythroxylum; species Erythroxylum minutifolium. The sequence continues at coordinate 41,149,004 of JAOTJB010000209.1, read as the reverse complement.
TGTTGGGGCATCGTACATGTTGGGGCTTCTTATATTGCCGAACTTGTTACTCGTAAGAGAGCCTCTATAAAGGAAACATCGTACATGTTGAGGCATAAACGCCTTGGCCATATTTCTAGGGAGAGGATTAAGAGATTGATAAAGGATAACATTCTCCCAACTCTGAACTTCGATGATCTGGAAACATGTATTAATTGATGTAGGGATAAATTGACCAAGATTTAATTACACCTTAAAAAACATGATGAGGTCAATACAGAGTAGGACTAACCTACTCGAATACCTTTAGGGCGAAGTTATCAAAACGACATTATATATATCTTAAATAGAGTCCTAAGTAAGTCAGTACCTAAGACACCTTTTGAACTAGGGAAAGAGTAGAAACCAAGCCTTGCACACATTCATTTGTGGGGCTGCCTTGCTAAGGTACAGTTATATAATTCTTATGAAAGTAAATTGTAATTTCGTTTCATTCATTGCTATCTAGTGGGATATCTGGACCACTCTAAGGGCTACAGCTTTTATTGTAGAGAATGAGGGGTCAAAATAGTGGAATCACAGACGACTAAATTTTTAGAATACGATGGATCCATAATGAGGGTGACCCCTCGCACCCTTCAAGAGATAGCAGGATGGATACTATAATTATTTCGTATTCGCTGCTCATATAGTTAGGTCTAATAGATTAAAGTCCGAGTACCATTCCTGAGCAGACACAAGAAGTATACCTGTTCAGGCAAAAGTTCCTGAGGTACAAGAACCTATGCAATTGCGTAGATCCACCAGAGAGAGACGACCAGCTATCTCATTAGATTACATAGTCTATTTGGGTAAGCAAGACTATGATATAGGACATGTTGTGGATCCAGATACTTTTACAAAAACCATTTCTGGATCCTATGCAGACTTGTGATGGGAAGCGATGAAGGATGAGATGTAATCTATAAGGCATAATAAAGTATGGGAGCTGGTTGATTTACCTCAACATTATAGACCTATCAGTTGTAAGTAGCTATTTAAGACCAAGAAGGACATACAGGGTCAAGTTGAGCAGTTTAAGGTGTGATTAGTTGTCAGGGGATTTATTCAGAGAGAAGGAGTTGACTTCAATGTTTCCTTCTCTCTTATATCCTCTAAGGATGCATTTAGAGTGATTATGACAATAGTAGCTCATTATGACATAGAGCTATATCAGATGGACGTTAAAATCGATTTCCTGAATGGTAATCTTTATGAGGAGGTCTATATGGAGCAACCTGAAGGATTTCAGGATCAAAGTGCAACTGACAAAGTTTGTAAGTTGACCAAATCAATATACAATTTGAAACAGACTTCCAGACAATAGTACCTAAAGTTTGATGAGGTTTTGACCTCTTTCAACTTTGTGGAGAACAAAGTCAAAATGCTTATATTATAAAGTCAGCTGGAGCAAAGTCATCTTCCTGTTACTGTATATGGATGATATATTGCTCGCATCAAATGACTTGATCATATTGCATGAAGTTAAGAAAATTTTGGCCAAGCATTTTGACATGAAGGACATAGGTAAAGCATTTTTTATCTTCGGTATATAGATTCACTATGACAGATCTCAATACTTATTAAGCCTCTTATAAAGAGCATATATTGAGTGAGTGTTACAAAGGTTTAATACGGCTGACTGTAGACCTATTGTAGCATCTATATCTCATGGTGAGAGATTATCTTTCACACAGTGTCCAAAGAATGAAGTTAAGAGAGAGGTTATGATGAATGTTCTGTATTATAGTGCGGTTAGTAGCCTGATGTATACCCAGTGTGCACTAGACCAGACATTGCATTTGTTGTTGGACTGCTAGGTCGATATCTAGCTAACTCAGGTATAGACCATTAGAATGAAATTAAGTAAGTGTTAAGATACCTAAAGGTTACCAGGGATTATATATTGACACATAGGAAAGTCAACGATTTAAACTTTATAGGATACACAGACTCCGATTTTCTATGTGTCCTAATGATCGCAAATCCAATTTAGGATACATTTTTATGTTGGTAGATAGTTTAGTATCGTAGAAGAGTGTCAAGCAGGTACTAATAACTTCCTCGACCTCTCAACCATACATGCAGAGTTTGTTGCATGCTATGGAGATACTACACAGACGGTTTGGCTCAGAAACTTGATTTCTGAGTTGTCTATGGTAGATTTGGTAGCTAGACCCATTCGGATGTATTGTGATAATCTTGCTGCAGTGTTGATTCAGAAAGGTGACGTCGAAATGGAGCATATAAGGATTAAGGAGATATTAGTCGATCTGTTGACTAAAGGACTTCGCCCACTAGTATTTGTTAAACATATATCCAGTATGGGCGTGTTGAGGTCCTCAGACAATAGTAATGTTTATACATTTTAATGTATTATGATGTTATGATTATTTATTAATATAGATGATCATCTTTTTATCCTCAGTAATAACTGTTCTTGTGTATAGTCATAATACATACGAAAGTCTTAAGATTTGTGTCAATTTTAGGCATTTTAAAGGTCATTGGACATATATACAAATTGACCTTAAGCCTATGTCATTTAGACACATACAATTTAAAATGGATATCCATACATTTAAACATGACAGATGAGGATATAAGTTCTTTATCCTATAAAGGTTCTCTAATGCATTTTAACATTCGATTAGAGAGCATAAAGGTGTTCTCTAATGCTGTTTAACATTTGGTGAGAGAAAATAAGTTTTCTCTAATGATGTTTAGTATTTGGTGAGAGAAAACAGGATTTCTCTGATGCGATTTAGCTTATGCAGTTTAGCATAAAGTTGAAGAAATTGATACCTACTAATGAAGATGATATTAGATCATACATGTATCATCCTAGTTTGTCACACTCCATTTTCCCATTCATGTTAGTAAGGTATTAGATATTCGTGATTATATTGAACCTATGTCACACATGACACATATATTTGATATTTTTTGGTATCGAAAGCCTTGCAAGACGAAATGTTGGACTTTCATTATCTTTGGATCAAATGTTTTTAACTTTTAAATTTGGTACTAATACAGTAGCGTGACCTAACCGAGTTTTCAAACTATTTTTAAACTGCAGTCAAAACTACAATTGATGATTGTTCAAGGGGGAGAATATTGGATAATTTAGTCATTTCTTATAAAGTTGGACAACCACTAATTGTATTTTTCGATTTTTCAATAACTTATCGGTTAAGTTACATAATTTGATTCAGATAAAGATAATAAAGTGACCTAATAAATGATCTAAGTCAATGAGTCTAAGTCTAGGAGGAAAATGGATACCAATTAGTGTGGACCAGACCCATATCGGGCCTGTGATAAGGAAGTCTGATATAGAAGCTATATATAAAGGTTAAGGTTTCCATAGTTGTTCATATCATCTGTAAGTAAACGGATTCTCTGATATGCTAAGAGTGCTTACGTTTTAAGAAAATTGTAAAAAGATGTTAACCATGTGTCAATGAACGATTTCCGTGAAAGTCTTGAAAGATTGGAGCTTGTTTTGGTCACATCAACTGCTTCAGAAGTTGAAATGAAATCGAAATCAGGTATTCTGCATTTTTTTCGTTTGCTTCCCTTTCATGAACGATTCGAGATACGTAATAAGGTTCATGCTACATGTTATACTATTTAATTTATTATCCCAAAAAGTTATCAAACTAACGTTGTTTTGATTTGCAAATTTAAAAATTTAAGTGCAAAACAATTTTATTTTAGAAAGTGACATGAAAGAAAAGGGATTTTAGAACAACTCAAACACTTTTAAATGGACTCAGGCAACTTATTAAAAGAATTTACTCTTGATCCGACTCGAGTCGATCTATTATCAAACTTAAATAGCTTCCTTTTAATGAAGACTTCAATTATAGTACATACTTATATTGATGATATTAGCCTTAGCAAATTATCCTCGGCCTGACCGACTCTAACGGTGCAAATTCTCTTTTCAAATGGTATTATCATAGTGTAACTTTATCAAATTGAGATTATTTTAGTATGTAAATTTAAAAAAGAAAGTGATATTATTTTATAAAGTGAAATTAAAACGGCGTCATTTTGGAACAACTCAAACACTCGAATCACACAAATCAAATTCAACTAGACTTGAGCAGCCTATTAATAGGATCACTCTTAATCCGGTCCGACTTGGCTCATTATTTTTTATAAAAAGATACATCGTAGAATGTTCTTTTCATTTATTTATAGACATGCCAGGCCATTGCTGCTTGGAGAATTCTGAGTCTCATGGTTGATTATGATCTGAGAACCATGAAGAAGATGGCATGGGCTTCGAAGGAGGCCTAACTAAACGTGGCTTTGGGTCAGTTTTTCCATAGTCGTTGTTGATGTTAACTACAGTTAAAAGCCTTCCATGATCAATTGCCAATTCGTCCTCCGATGGCTCCCTTGATAGTTCCTGGCATGTAAATAAATATAACAAAAATAATTAATTCACCACCAGAAAAATATGAGAGTGTTATATAAAAAAACTACAATAAAAATAATGGGATATTATTAATTATGCAAAAAAATAATTGTTAAATTATTTTGTTTTTTTAACTTGACAAAAAATCAATAATAACATAAGAAATCGATCACTAAAATTAAAAAAATCTACCATAAAATTCTAATAACTAAATAAATAAAAGGTTGAAGTAATTTAGATGAGTGAGAACAAACCTCATGATCTTCCATAAACTTGAATTTTCGACCTGTGAAGCAGAAGCAGTAAACTTAATTATATTGATAACTCGAAGAACATGCAACTTTGACTTCTAAATTTGTTTATTTTTTACATGAATTTATACATTATTAATGGATTTTATCTCGTATAGCTGCTCAAGTGACAAGGTTTTCTCGGTGAAAGTTCACCATAATATACGAGTGAGATTTAGAAATAGTAAATATGATTCGACTCGATCCAACTCAAAGTTAACGAATTAATCAAAATTTGAGTTAAACTTGAAATTGTAAAGATTGTTTGAAATGGAAATCGATTCAAATAAAACAATATAATTTTAGTCGATTACTTAAAAATTAATTGACCAAAAAGTTGTTATTTTGATCTCAAATAGAGAAAATACTCACCTTCAAAAGAAGCTAGAAATGATGCAGAGACGAGAAAGAAGAGAAGAGTGGTTTTCCTAAGAAGCATGACATTCATGTTTGAGCAACTTAGAATATCTTTGCAGACCCTCTTACTCTTTTTCAATAGAATAAGCCTAAATATATAATATCTAACTTCCAAAACACCACCAATTAGAGTTACTTAAAGTGGCAATCCTAGAGATAGAATGAAACTTGATTTTTTATTGACTAAAGCAAACAAAAAGTTTTGGTTTTGAGCTTAAAAATGGAACAAGAATGGTTGAAGGAGACCACTTTTATGTTGCTAGGCACTAAGTCTAGGAAATTATGGGATTTGTGGAATGATCATAAGCAAGATAATTTTAATAATGATGATGGCTATTGGAAATTATCAAATTCTACCGTTCATATGTAGTTATTCCACAAGATAATTTTAATAATGATGATGGCTATTGGAAATTATCAAATTCTACCATTGTAGTCATCTTTGTCTATCTTAAAATTCTTATAGAGGTCTGCTCTATTATATCGTTATTGGTTCATTGTTATCCCCGTAACCCTCTAGTTGAGGTTCCAAAATTAATAAATAACTAAAAAAGAATTATATGCATCCACGTGCTAATCCAAATATTTTCAACCTAACATTCTATATCAATTAGAATTTGGTGCACAATATTAAAACTTCAAGTGGAAAGAGAAATCTACTCTAATTTTCAACCTACCATTTTCTATCAATTAGAATTTAAAGTTTAGGTTTTGAGTTTAAAACGGATAGACAAGAGAATTCTATCCATAAAATTTAATACCATATGTTGATCTCTAGATGACATATGATAAGGGATGAATTATGTGTGTTTTCACTTTTTGCCTTATTCTTAAATTAATAAATACATGATTTATTCTAATTTTTTATTATGACAAACTCATATATGATAATTGAGTAGAATAATAATTAATAAGTAGAAAAAAGATATAAAATTAATTTATAATAGTTCGATTAAATAATCTTTAATCAATACTTACTTCTCAAGTTTCATTTAAAAATACAATTTTTTCTTTAGTGGGTAAAGATAAACTTCTTATGCAATATTCTCTTTGTTACGGATAAAGTGAAATTTTTATAATCATATTATTTTATCACGGGTGAAGAATAACATTTTATAAATCTTGTTTAAAGTCAACTGGAACATTCACGAAAATAATTTCACCAATTGCAATAATTGTATAACCATATATCTTAAATCATTACTCTCTTGCTCACACCAATATATAAACAAAAGTTCAATACATGTTATGTTATCTACATTTGCACTTTCTAGTATTTCAAGGCTCTTAGAAAAATTTCTAGTGTGTTCTCACAACTCACGTATAGTATATTCATATTCAAAATAACCTAAAATAGTGGTTAAAGAAAACTATTGTTACAATAACTAGTAATATTCGTTTCGATCAATGTAGTAACAAACTCACATAACGAATTATCAAGAGACATTGGTCGATCACATTGTCATTCTGGTATACTATCTAAAACTCAAATATTAGTGCCTGAATCATCGTTTTTTTTTTTACCAAACATCTTAAAACAAGTTTTTCAAAACTTTTAAGATTCTTTCAAATATCAAAATATAATTATTTGAGAAAATTTTAATCTACAACCATTTTAAAAGTTTCCCAAAAAGTGATTTGAAAATCAAAAGGATTAAAAAATATATTTCTCAAATTTCTTCTTGATTACGATAAAGTATGTACAATATGCTTCACATGCAAATGATATTGAGTCCTAATTTATTAAATTACTAAAATAAGGTTAAGACTGAGTATGAGCAATTGTATAATGCTTAGTTGATTCAATTAACTCCTTTATTCACTTTTTTGAACTTGATCTTTTACGTATTAAATTCTTAATATCACTAATTAGTTTTTTCGAGAATTTAAAAAAATTATTAATAAAAGGAAATATTAACAGCAGGAGGGTCTTTCACGTGGAACGGACCATTTTTACGCTAACAACAAAATGAAAACAAAATAGTGACGTTCATAAACAACTAAAACAAGGTCGTTTGACAATTAGGATAAAACAACCTCCAACTTTTCCCACACTTCGAGAAGTTTCTTGAATTAGGAAGGAGATGGCGATGGCAAAACGCTAGCAATTGAAGCTATCGATTTGTCTCCTCGGAGTTCTTCTTCGAGTTACTCTACGCCAAGAAGAACTCAAGCTCAGGTAACATACTCTCTTACAAGATTGCAATGTCTTTTAGCAATTAGGGCATAACATACTTTTCCATCTCTACATACTCTACTCTGGATTTTCCTCTCTGCAGTGAAGGTCAGAGGGGACGATTGCTATTTAGGTAATCTTCTCGACTTAGTATGTTCTCCTCCTTTATAAATATGAGTCTTCACAAATAACTAGTTTTGTTATATGATGCCTACATATTAAAACTTCTTATGATCCAACACATGTAAGTTCATAAAAGAAAATTTGAAAAAAAAAATATGTTAAATCTCAACTTAAAATTTTTTCCACTCCTGAACTTCAAAATGGCATAGTTATCAGAAATTCGAACCTTATGAAGATTTATATATTCAATTACTATAAGTTGTGAAGTAAATTAGCTTTTTATTGAATTTCTTTGTGTCTAATGTAAATAGCCATGTTTATGTTGAACATACACACAAGCATATACTTACACTTTCCTACTAAAAAAATGCTTTATTTATACATAGATGAAACGTAATATTAGGATTCAAAACTGTACTGCACCTCGAACGTATACCCTAGGACTTGGTACGTATAAACATCCAAAGTACGTACCTACACTGATCATTTATTTAGGTATAAGCTTTGACTGCTACGTACTAAGAACTCTCAAGCTCGGCTGCTGTTTATGTTAATTTGGTATGCGCTTGAAAGGAGGCCTGACAACCGTTGGTGCCGAATCATATTCTCCATAGTCTTTGGTACTAACTCTAGAAAATCTTTTATGAACTGTAGTCGTTCCATGTCCCTGCTAAATAAGAACACAAGTCAGTGATTTTACATTTTCCAAAAGAATAATCTGAAACCAATCGAAATGAGACGTATAAACTCTTCGATCTTTGAAGAAGAAGACTCTTTGTTGTTAAGGAAGCAAAACCCAGGTGGGAAACAGCTCAAGAGTGAGTGAAATATATGATTCGTGACAAACCTCGTCAACTTGCTCAACCAAGTTCTTCATGAACTGGGATCGTCGACCTGTGAAGGAAAGTTTTAAGAAAAAGCAGGGAATTTATACTTGTTAGCTTGAACAAATCAGACAGCTACTTAGGAAAGTTATGTGATGGAGGGAGTATCTGTAACTTCTAATGATAGTCTGAACTTGGTCTAGTTCTATCCGCGTACATCTAAACCTGTTTGAAGCTACCTTCCATGGCTTCTCTGGTGAAAGATTTCTGATAATGCACCAATTAAAACTACAGAAAAAGAATAGTAAATGTAAACCCACCTGCAGAAGTTGACAGGAATGATGCAGAGACCAGAAGGAAGAGAATCATCATCTTCTTGAGAAGCATGAGACCCATGTTTAAGCAAGTCTCTTGCTGGACAATAAACCTAAACAAAAGCTTACTATCTATATTCTAAAGAAAAACTTAAGTGAAGGAAGATTGGAAGCTTTATTAAGTAAAGGAAACAAAAGTTTGGCTTTTTTTTTTTTTAGTTTGAAATTAGAAGCATAAAGGTCTAAGTAAGAAGACCAAGTTTCTGTTTTTGGGACAACTAAGTCTATGAAGTTAGTGGATTTCAATAATTAATCAAATCAGATAACTGTATTGAGTGTGACTTCCACTGGAAATTATCAAAATCTCCCTCAAACCCTTGCATCTTATGAAGTACATGGTTTTATTCTTATCTTCATCTTCTTGGTATATCTTCATCTTCATATTTCTTAGAATGTCTAAGTTAGTCTTCCCCATTATTTATGGAATCATGTTATACTTCAACGTTTTCAAGATAGTACTAGTAGTACCCTAAATCTTAACTCAGTTAAGCTTTTGACAACTTCTAGGATACAAGTCATAAATTTAGCGTATGTCATGTCTCAACTAGAAAATTTAGACCTACTAAGTATTAGCGTGATCTTAAAAATGATTTCTTTAAACATTAATTAAAAATGTAATGTTTGACGAAAGATATGGATAAGCCCTTGTCGTTATCATTGTTATCACTTTTGAACTTTATTAAGAATATAATGAGTATTATTTTAGTAATATTAGAGTATAATAAACACTATTTTAGTAATGTTAGCGTATAAAATGGTACCAAAAATCAGAGACTTAAACTTTTGTGAAACATTAAAATATAAATCACATTTTTGATTAAAAAAAGAGATATAAGCAAGATTGAGTGGATCAGATTAAGTAGTTTGAAAACTAAATCAAATAATTTATAAAACGATATTATCTAATTTAAATTGTAATAGAAATACCTTTAATCTTGCATTGTAATATGATTTTATTTATTGTTTTATTACACTGGTATTGTTTATAATTATGATAATAACTCATATTCTCATATAACTTATAATCCAGATTTTAAAACTTTATTACTATAATTAAGAGCATTTTTTTTGATGGCTTGATCAGTTAGATGTCTATATGTCTATAACTTGAGGAGGGTAGATGGGAGAAACAAGGGCAAGAGTGGATTGACGATTGGAATATGTGATTTGTCTTGTTTTATGATATAATAATAGAAATTAATTAGGTGTAATTAAAAAATGGTTTTGTGGAAGACTAGTGCTTCCAATTATCCCTAAAGACAAGGACAACCCACCAAATACAATTAAAAGGAAGATGGTGGAGTATAAAGCTAAAAGGAAACCACTTAGGAGTTTTAATTTAAAATATACCCTTATCCTATGTTGAAAGTAGCCTTAGAACAGTATCCCTGAATTGGGTTACTTTCCAAGTAATCAATTATTGGCAGGCTTGGACTGATTTCGGGGAATAGATCACCTGTTTTATTTTTGTTGTTCCAATGCTGTTTTAATCCATCTCATCCACACATTTATATAGATTCGACCGACTCATATTGTATAAAACAATGTCGTTTCGGTTTTATTTCTAAATGAAAAGTTGATCTTGAGTTTTTTACATTTAAAGATTAAAATATCATCATTTTAGAAAATTAAAATCAAAATGTTTTTATATTACGAAAGAATTTTAAGTTATTTGGTCAGTCTCGTAGGTTCAAAATTTGATCAATTTAACTTGAACTGTTAAATTTGAAGAGGAGTTCGAATTTGACAAAATTTTTTAAACTTGACCAAAATTAGGTCGAACTAATTGGACTTGAATTTGGACTTCCAGTTGAACCATTCAGACTCAATCACATTCGAGTTCAAATTTAAAGATGTGCTTGGTTTATTTGGGAGAATGGTAATATTGATGCAGAGCAGATAGTGCTGAATTTTCTAGAAGACGTTGACTGCGGCAAGATTTACGGCATATTGCGCAAAATCATATTGCGCAAAATCTCATAACTTTTTAGGCCCACGATAGAATTAGGGGGTCAAACTACCATTTTAATTATTTAAGGACTGTTTTGTTATTTCCATGTTTTGTTATTTTCTATTCGCCTATATAAGGCAAACGATGT
>JAOTJB010000209.1:41068792-41082546 GCA_027123815.1 Erythroxylum minutifolium | reverse complement strand
CTTCATCAGACTTAGACTCAGGCTTATTAGTAGCAAATACAGGCAAATGCAACTTCTTTAAAAATAGAAGATCTTTCATCTTTCCTTTCCAAGTGTGATAGATTGTGTCATCCAAACAAATCATTTTACTCATATTTACCTCCATCATTCAAACAAGCAAAAAATAGACCCAATTAACAAATTTAACTAGGCTCTGATACCACTGTGTTGGGAAGGCAGCGGGTATAACACATGCAACGATCAATCAATAAATCTTTCCCTACTTGAATGAATCTATTAGGAGTAATATTGAGCAAAAATTGGCAGCAAACCAAATGATCAAAAGTTGCCCCAGCCCCAATAATGCACGAATCAAAAACCAATCACAAAATACAACAATTATTTAACGTGGCAAAAACTCCTTCGATGTGAAGGATAAAAACTACGGGACCTCTCTTGATCCAAGCAAATGAAATCCACTATTATAAATACTGTCTTATAGAGATCAATAGCCACAAAATCCATAAATCAAAGGTTCAATCTCATATAGCCACAAATTAAAGTGGAGAACTACATTAAGAGAGCAATTACAACAAAGGCTTCTGTTCTAACAAATTTTGGAAAAGTTTCAGCCGTCCAAATCCAATCTTTATTGTTCAAAACAAAGAACAATGATTAAGGAATATACTCACCAAAATTCAACCCGATTAGACAAAGAATGGTAGACCAAAATCAGAATATGGTGAAGCTCGTCAGTTCTGGAAATACCTTGAGACCAGTCCACTTTTGGATCCAAAACTCAACCTCCAAATCTCGAAACCAAATTTCCACCGTTCAGAATGGAGAACAATATGTCTAGAAACTGTAAACAAAAAATGAGACCGATCTAACGATGAACGACCTCCCAGTTGCCGAAAATGTAAAAAGAGTCGGGTGGAAAAATCTCTCATTTTGTGAAGGATGAAGGAAAAACAAAATCTCTCTCTTCTCTCCTCTCTCTTCTCTCTCTCTTTTTGCAGCTGCTAATTTTTTTTTGGTTTTAATGACAATACAGAAATTAACCCTAATAGGTTTAAAAAATGAACTTTAATAAATTTATGAATTTTACCACGTAGAAAAGAACCTAAACCCAACAATTTAGTGTCAGAACCTGGTGTTTGATCGATGAACAATTACCAATACCAGATACTAGTAAAAGAAAACTTACTTGAGAAGCAGGACAGGCTTTTGGTTCCTCTACACCTTTTGCTTCTGCTTTTCAGGAATCTGTGCTAATAAAACTCATGTCAGGCAGGTAGGTTTCTTGTTTTATCTGACTACCATTAGATTCTATGAAACTAATAGATCACAATGCAAAAGTGGTTGGAGCCAACTCTACCCTGATGAACTCCTGTTATGTCATAACAATCCTACATCTTGTGTTTTAGTCTTCCAAATCTGATGGAAATGCATTTGGGTTAAATCTACAAACTTAGGTTCAGTTGTTGCCTGTTTTGCTCATACTTCAGCTGAACTTTGTGCCCTCTTCAGAGCCTATTTTTACCCTCTCCAGATCGTATCCTTATGAGTATAGGTACACTACGGAGAGAGGAATTCATATCATCTCGCTTAGATGAACAATTTCTTCATTTTAGGGATAGAAATCCCAATGAAAAATCAAATTGGTGTCGTAATAGGATCAAGAACAATGAAGATATAAAATTCTGCTTTGGATGAGAATTAAACAGCAAGAATTCTACTAAGGTTGAGAATGAACCACAAGTGTTTTAATTAAACTTCTCATACTCTCGTTCAATTAGTTCAAACATTTAAATACAAGGAGAAAACTACTATTGCTCTTTAATTTTAGCAACCCACTAATCCTATTCTAAAACTACTAATGTAAATAGAAGTTACTAAAATAATGGAAATTAAATAACTACTTAGTTTCTACTCTTAAGGGCCATAACGGCAATTATTCAAAAAGCAAAATAACAACTTGACCTATCACGTAGAATCAATACGGACGGAGCAGAAAACATCATAGTTTCAGGTCTTGTAGTACCAGACCCTGAAATTTGTTTACTGCAATCTACATACCTTGAGGGTGGGTCAACAGAGATAGTCAACAATCCTGAGTCATGATGAATATGGTTGTTTTGAGTTGTTGCTCTGCCGTGACTGTGAATAGGGTTGTTCTTGATGAGCTTTGATACGCTTCCATTGCCAATAAAAGAAGCTCTGAAAGATGGAGATTGAGGATCAGATGAAGTGAGTGAATAAAATCAAAATCTCATTTCTGAGACTGAGACTGCAATAAATGATCAATTCCAATACTAATTATTGCTTCTTTTCTTCTTCTTCTTCTTCAGTGGATGAATAAACAGCAAAATTGCAGAATACGAATATGCACATGGAAGGGTTAAATGGGGACTCCGTCCCAATTAGATCCAATCCGACTTGATCCTACTTGACCCGACTTGAACGGATCCGTGTTTTTTCCCGAAATTGGGTCGGGTCATGGTGAAGTAGCCGGGAACTTCTGGGAAACGGAGCTTTTCCGGAGCTCTTCAATCTGTGCGATATTTGCGATTCCATCGGCGTTGATGTTCGTCGGAGGCGTTGTTCTTCCTGGATTTACCTCATTCAAGTAAAATTCCCTCTTTTTTCTCTTTTATTCTTCTTTTCAAGTTCCAGAGCATATCTTAGGGTTCATTTAAACACAGACCAACTGTCTCTGCTCTCGTTCTTTCAATCTTCCCCTCCTGCTGTTTATATATTGCAATTTGATTTCACAGATTGTTTTGCGTGTGCTAGGATGAACATAATTTAAAGCAAGTATCGTATTCTCTTGCATGAACTTGAACTTGGAGTCCATGTTCATAAGACTACTACAAACATTTGACTCTGATGAAAAGCCAGTTATAGCATGAATTAAGCTAATAAATGTCACATCATTAGGATAAATTCCATGTAACCTCATCCTTTGAAATAGAGACAGAAGTTCATCATCAATGGATATCATGGTAGTCCAGCAGACGAAATTGCTTTCATCCATATGTTGGAACGCCAATTTTGCATCTTCAGTGACCTCATATTTTGAACATGTAGAGATCAAAACATTAGCAACCGATACATGCTTTGCACATCATCTTTTTATACTCAATCCATGTATTTGTCTCCCAAGTTCTAAGTTTCTGCATGACAACATGCAGAAACTGCACTAGTGAATGAGACATGATCAAGTTCTGGTCACTCTTTTAACATATCTATAAACATCCAAATTGCTTCTGCCCCATAAGATCCCTCCTGGTTATGGCCTGATATCATTGCATTCCATGAAACTAAATCTCTTTTTGGCATTTCCTGAAAGCACTTCTTTTGCTTCCAGTATGTATCCACATCTAGAGTACATATATATAGGTGCATTCCCTACGTATAATTCACCAACCAAACCAAAATTTCATTATGGAAGCATGCAACTGCAATCCAAATAGAAAATCAAACCTGGGCCTGCCCATTGCCTTGCCTACTTTGTAACAAGTTACTGCAAGTTTTTGCACTACTTAGATGTCTTGGACTTATGGCTTCACCAATACGATAAAAAACAAACTCATTTCATTGTTGCATAAATTAAAGTTCCATATGATACATTCATGGCCTGTTTAGTTTAGGTTGGAATACACAAAACAAAAGTAAAGTTTTTGGAAGATTTCAGTTACACAAATGGGGCCAAAAAATCTGTGTTTATCAGCAGTGGTCCCTCAAAAGGTTGCAGAAGAAAAGAAAGTAGTATATTTCACTTCTCCAGGCCAAGGAATTTTCTTTTAGAATCCAAAGAACTGCAAATACAAAACTCACTTGGTTAGAACCTGAATATGGTGCTGGTGAGCTAGTGAATAAGTAAAGAGTATTGATAGATGTGGGATATGTGGGATATATCTTTACCATCTTCTTCTTCTTCTTCTTCTTTTCAATGTAGTCAATAAGCTCATTCTGTTTGGAAAGGACATCTTCAAGTGCCTGCATAAATGGAAATTTGGCTCAAACTTCATATCTAGTTTCTATTCTTTACTGGGGTTTCCTCAGGTTTATGTAATAAAGAGTTTGTTTGGACATACTAAGAATGGAAGTAATGAAATCAAAAGCATACCTTCTTGGTAGCTGCAAGCTCATCTTCAAGTGCTTCTGCACGTCTCAGAGCTGCATTGAGCATTTCCTCTTTGTCAGGTGCCATTACAGACCTTGAGCTAAGAACATTCAACTTTTCTTCCATCTCAGACATACGCATCAGCATCATCTTGTAATCAGAAGTGGAGATAGTGGTGGATGTTGCTGCTTGTGTTTGCCTGTCATCATAGTAAGTTTGTCCGCCATAGATGGATGCTTCAGTTACTTTTCTTGGCACATTACGTGCAACACGGACCATGGTCACAACTCCCATTACCAAGGCCATGACACCAGAGACCACTGGATTTCTTAATCCATCAGCTTTTGCTTGAACAGCAGCCAGAAGAGCCTTAGAACTATTCATCCTGAAAGACTCTGAAGCGTTTGGAAATGGAAACCAAGTTTGTGTCAGATCAGATAACAGTAACCTTTGAAGCTAACAAATGAACAAAGTATGCACCTTTAGACAAGGCTAATTTGGCACGGGCTGGCCAAGCAGAATCCATAGTCTTATCAACCACGGGAATCTCAAAGCTGGTCTTTTTGCTAAATGCAGGCTAAAATGCATCAAGAGAATTAGTGGCAGATCCTTAGTGTTTGATTTCTGAACCATTACCAATACCAGATACTAGTTAAAGAGAACTTACTTCCGGAGCAGGGTAGGCTTTTGGTTCCTCTACAGCTGCTTCTGCCCTGGGAGACTCGATTCTCTTTGTCAGCCATCAGAAACAAATTGTTAAAGCGGCTTAATCCTTGGGAACTGAAATGTTGAGGTAAAGATTGTCTACCTTTGTGTGTGCAGCAGCATCATTTTCAGAGATCAACTTCTCATCAATTCCAGACAAGTTCCTCCTACGGCACTTGGCTTCACCATTTTGAATCATCTGGATCATGAAATAGAAAATTTGTCATAAGTTCTTTCTACAAAAGACATTCGGGAGGTAAGAAATGAAAATGACTAGTAGCACAACTTCACCTTCAATATTTCTGGGTTGTTCCACGGACCCTTGTCAGAGCGCATGCATCCACCCTTATCTTCGCAAGTACAAGTGCCTCCCAAGAAACTTGGAAGCTCACTGTTATGGTCCAGATATAACATTGTGACAATGAGTTCGATCAACATTCAAACAAGAGATATGATACTTTTACAAATTCATTTTATCCAGGAAGATGAGAATAAAACTATCAGAATATGATATAACTAGTAAGATTGGAACTAGCCAATAGCAAATTTACCTTGCGTCAATAATTTCAAGCAACTTGCTCTGATATTTGTTTCCAAGCACCTAGCACAACAAGCACAAATAAAATTCAGTGGAGTTCCTTTTTGTTTCTCCTTCCCTTCTAATGATAATGTTCATAACAGGATTATATATATGTTCATAGACATGTATGATTTATGCAGAATACTTGCATGGATTTTTGCAGCAGTCTTGGGGTCAAGGAATGACTTGACAGAGTTCCACAAGAGCCTGAATCCAGAACCGGCGTTGATGATGAACATGCGGTTAAGGGTCTACACAAATTTCAGGATTTTAATTAGCGTCATTAATTAAAGCCTGATATTTTCAAAAACAAAGAAACAAGAAATGTATTGAGAAAACTTATCCAGGTTTAATAACTACCTCAGGGTAATTGTCGCCATCAATCTTCTGAATGCGCATGAGCAGGTCCCTGGCAGTCTTTGTGAGGTGTTTGAGACCCTGGCTCATGAACATTATAATGTTAAGGTAAATTTCTGGTTCAGACATTAAGAGATGAAGGGTCAACTAGCTTGTTTTCACCAAAATTCTGGAAATGACAATCATTACATACCACTCCTGAGACATCCATAATGGTAGTGCTCTGGTCGATGTGCTTCTTTGCAGCAATTGAGCAGGCTGGGAACTTTAAAGCAAATGTTTTCTCAAACTCCTGCACATGGTATTGCACGTAACGATCCAACGTTGTCACCTGCACCAGTTTGTTGGCATCAACTTCACCGAGTCTTTCAATATACACAGGCCTTCCTTCCTTATCGATACCGTGGTATCCTTGAGGATAATATTTCAGCACTTCATCTTTCTCTGCAAACTCAAAGTCCTAAATGCAGAAGCCAAGAGGGCATTTGAATAAATTGATGGAGAAATTTACTTGTCAATACTTAAAAAAGTTCAAGGAAATTTTATTGGCTCATTAGTTATTATACCCCAATTGTGTCAGCACCGAATTCCTTCCTCCACTGGAGCATGTCAGTCCACATTTGCTTCGATTTCTCGAGATCAAATTTCCTAGCCTTCAAGAATCTGTACCAATAAGAAGTATTTCATGTCAGGTAGGTATCTTGTTTTATCTGACTGCCATTAGATTATATGAAATTAATAGATCATAATGCCAGAGTGGTACGAGCCAACTCAATCCTGATGAACTCCTCTCAAGACTTGTTACGTCTTAAATCTTTTCTCAAAATCCTATTTGATGAGAACAAGTGAAGAGGAAAAGTTTCACATTCCTACATCTTGTATTCTAGTCTTCCAAGTATGCATATCATTGAATGTCTTGGTGAATGGAACAAGATTGGGTTCTATTGTTTGAAGACTCTCTGAATAAGGTAAACTTCATAACCTGAGCATCATATGATGATCATCATTCTTTTCAGGCAAGAGTTCATCAAGAATAAGTGCCTGGCGAAATGCATCGACCGCCTGCAGTTCCTCGGCATTGATAGTATCCTCAATCACAGCAGACATAACTCTACTGCTTTTGCGGCTTTTCTTTGCGAAAGAATGCCTAAACTTGTTTGAGGCATTAACTGCTTTCTTCCTAAAAGATGCAAGTCTTGTCTTCCTGTCTTCATCCATGCTTTCATATTCATGACCTGCTTAATCAAAGAACAAATGTCAAATTCAAGTATTACATGATTGTATTTATGACAGGGAACCTGTTGCATCATTCCACTGTTAAAATTGCCCTGATATTCTGCAAATGAAAGCCAAGCCAGGATATAAATGTTGCTGATGGGAAAATTTTTTCCGTATCATTTTTCACTTGTACAAAAGTTTCCACAAACTCAAAAGATTTTCTCTTCTGATGACAGAAGAACCAAAAATGCCTGGCATGTTGCTTGAATGCTTCAAAACCAGCATTTCAAGAATTCTCGGTCTTTGCCATTTTTAGCAGCAATCTTAATGAACATAATTGCAAGGAATTCAGATTTCCTATATTTGTTTCCCAACTATGCAAAATGCTCTGATCCAAAAAATTCCACATACTATACAACTGTTAGATTCTTACCAATTTGCGGATTATGTACGGGAACAGCTTCTGCCATTGTTAAGTCTGGAAAGTTTGAACAATTCATGTTAAAAACGAATCAAAACATCAAATACAGAGAACAGGAACTCCATCTACTTGCATACTTATCGCAATTTATCAAATGTTACACGAACAAACATGCAACCAACAAAATTTAAGATCCCGGATACATTTACAAATCGGTAGGTATATCAGCTTGAAATTGCACTTTGATGATCGAAAGCATCTAGCAGAAGTATTAAATGGGCATAAACACATTCAAACGAGAGAACAGAAATCGAAAACATAAAAACAGTAGATATTTACACATAAGAATCTGCTAAAAACAATGGAACAGAACCAGTACAGGAGGAAAAAACAAGAAGCAAGATAAAAGCATTTTTTCAAGCATGAATGATCGAAAACATCTAGCAGAACTATGAAAACGGTATTAAACACATTCAAACGAGAGAAACAGCAATCAAAAACATAAAACATTAGATATTTACACAAAAAAATCTGCTTACAGATTAAAAAAAACAACCAAGTTAAAAACTCCATTTTTTCAGGCATGAATGATCGAAAACATCTAGCAGAAACATGAAAAGGGTATTAAACACATTCAAACGAGAAGAACAGCAATCAAAAACAAAACGTAAGATACTAACATAAAATTCTGCCAAAAACAATGGAACAGAAACTAGTACAGAAAGAAATAACAACCAAGAAAAAAAACTCCAATTTTTTCAAGCATGCAGGATCAAATTACCTAAAAGGGTAGGTTATGGTGGATCGTAACAGGCAAAAGTTGCAAGCAAAATCATATGTTCAAAGAAGATCAAAGGGCGAAAAAAAAAATAAAAGGGAGAGACCACCTTATGGACAGGACGTACAAGAAAGAAGCAAAGAAGAACGCTTTATTTAATGGCTCCTATACCTGGAGCTAATCACGAGAAACCATTGGAAAAGAGAAGATTGTTAAGTTGACTGAAATAGATTGTTTCATGAATACATGTTCAAAAGGTCTAATAGTAGTAGGAAACATGAGATAAGAAAAGCTTGAAATTAACTATAGTAACGTCTCTTTTCCTTTTTCCCGGCAAAATTTGCAACTACATTCAGTTCAACATTCTATATTCTCTCAACGACGCCGCATCTATCTTTTTTTTCCTTCTTTTTACCTTTCCCTTCATGTCTATAATAATAACTAATAACTAATTTCAACCCAAAATTACATTAAAACAATGTAAATATGATGTTCTCTTCTATCATTAGTTATTGTTGGTTAAACATGTCATAATAGTAAAATTACCTTAAAATTAACAATTAAACTTATTTTTGTAGGTTTATTCAAGCAAAAAAAAAGTATCAAAATATATTAAATTGTATCAGATTGTACCATAAAATTTTAGCCTTGGAGGTAAATTTTGAAATATTAAAAAATACTAATTCAAAATCATAACTTAGAAAAATTAAAAGATTAAAATATGTATGTCTAAATAATTTCAATATAAAAATATTTTATATTAATTTTAATGAATTTAATTTTTAAATAAAAATTAAAATAATTTTTCAATTCTTAACTATAATAGGAAACTAATTTTAATCACGTAAAATTAAAGAGATTATTTTGTTATTTCACATATTATTTATGGACTGATGTAGATTTATTTATATTATATTCAAGTAAAAAAAATTCAAATTTGACTCAATAAATAACTATTCGAAAATGTCAATTTATTTTAGACTCAGATTAATTTATTTAAATTTAATCAAATTTGAATTTAATAATCTTCTTAAAAGAGGTATTTATTATTAAAAATCATGATAAAGTGAAATAAATTCTTAATCATGCTCTTTTTTTGTTTTGTATCAGAAAATTCATTATACTTAAAATATACATTAGTTAAACTACCAAATATATATAATAATCCTAATCCTACATGAGAATTAAGGTGAAAAATTGGACATTAGAGTTCAATTTACATAATTAATTCAAGAGTATATATTGCTTCACTATAATAATATAATTATTTATTTAAATAATAAGAAAGTTTGATATTTATTTTTAAAAAATTCAAATAAATAACTTTCTATTTTTTTATACAACTTTTGATATCTCTATAATCTCATTTTCCCAACTTCCTGTTTATAACTATTCAAATTTACATGTTTCAATTAAGAACCAGCAATTTTAGTGCAATAGTCATCTTATAAGATCTTTAAAGTTTATTATCTTAGTGCAAATAATTAGAATGTCTAACTATATTTATTTTATTATGCATTTGTATTGTTTTATCTATCTTACAAATATAGGTGACAAATTGATTTTAATTTGATTTGAATCATAAAAAAATGTTTAAATAGATCCAGTTATGTATTAAATTCGAATTTGAGAAAATTGGCTAAGTTTAATCAAGCAACTTGAGGTCAAAAGTGCATTTTGAATCTCAAACGTTTACAACATAATGCATGATAATTTGAAGCTTTCAAATTGAACCACAATGTTTTCAAAACTTTCATAATAGACTCTGATTGAAATGAAAATTGACAAGGTTAACGCTCTGTCAGCTAAATGTCATATTAATGCTGACATGACTTTATTTTTATATTTTTAAAGAAAAGGTCTTACTGTCAGATAATTACCTTTTTAAAAATAAATCAAAAATGGATCTTACTATGACATGACAGTAGTGTCCACTGTCACGTTGTAGTTGTCATATAATAGTCGGTTTCCAAAACTACTAAGAGTTAAAGTGTTAGATTACTTAGTCACATGAATTACATCATATTAGAATGAATTTGGTGCATTTAGGATATGATTTTATGATTTCATTCACATGCATAATATGAGCATATACACATGAATTTTGATTTTAAAAAATTGCACTCAATTGACATGTTCCAGGTTATGAAAGTTACAAAATGATTAAGATATGATTGTGCATTTTTAATTTCTTGTGTTTTGATTTACCAATAAAAAGAATTGATGGATTACGTAGTAATTTGGAGTTAATTTTACAATTGGGAGATTGATGAATTAATATGTATATTTAGCCTAGGAAAAAAATTCAAGTAGCAAAACAAGTTGACATGTGAAAATTTAGGATGACTAAGCCTATAAAAAAAGTGACATATAGCAGTAGACCTGAGTGACAAATGGCAGAAGAACTAAGTGACATTTGGCAGCCTAAAGAGTGGACATGTAGCTAGCTTAGACACTTGACAAGTGTCCTTAAACTCATCTTACTCATACACCATACGACATAGACATTTCAAGAATCATCTTCATTGTATTTTACTGTAACTCTCTCCTTCTTCTCCCTCTCACTGCTAAAACTCACTCCTCCCTCACATCTAGAGTTTTTGCTCTAAATTTTGTCCATTATCACCTCAAAACCTTTGCCAATTTTTTCAAAAAATAGCTATATTCTGCTGTCTTCTTCTTGTCTCTATTGAAACTCATACTACTCCCTCATTGTTCCTGAGATGATCTTGCATGCATGTGAGGCAAAGCACGCTTGATACATTGAGGTGGCATTTGAGCTAAACAAGTAAGTGGAGTACTGATTTATTGTGGCATGTGTTGGCATAAATTATGATGACTGATTAAGGATAGATTGAATGTGGCATTGGTGTTAAAGTTGTGCTGGAAAATGATGAATAAAAAGGGTACCTTATGTTCTGTTTTTGGATGCATGACAACAGTAGTTCATGGGATGTTATATAGATGATTTAAGTTAGGATTTAAAGTATAATTGATGATAAATTCATGCTAAAGATAGGTGGTGTTGAAGTGTTTTCAAATCTGGAAAAGTTAGAACTACATGTATGATGGTATAAAATGAATAGTAATGAAACAAATAAGCAGATTTTTGTGAGATTTAATGTAACCAATATGGAAGCTAGACTAGCATGAAATGAAGCAGCTTTAAAGGATATGAATTCTGGAAAAATTCAAATGGTAGTGATGTATTTAAGTATGTGAAATTCGTGCAGAATTGAAGGAAGAAAGATACTGCACGATCGTGGCCCTCAGTGCATGATCATGGCCTGTTGCACGAACTTCTGTCACGATCATGGCATGGTCCCCCACTATCGTGGGCCTAGTTTTGGAATATTAATTTCATCCTTATGTACATGTTGAACCAGCCGAGAAAAAGTCACTCTAAATTGGTGTATTTGGACTTTATTAAGGCTTGCAATGAATATAGATTGTTGCTTGATTAATTGGTTAAGAGCTTGATAAGTTTAGGTTGTTAATTAATGTCATAACTTAAAGAATGTACTGTTTTGATTTCAATGTATCCAAATCTGGAAATTATGATGTGATAAAAGAATAAAAGTGTTCTTATGAATGCAAACATGATCTTAAGGATATGAGTTATGTTTATTAGGCATGAATGAATAAGCATCGAAGAATATGAGGTAATTATGAATGATAATTGGATAATTGTATGAATATAAATTTCTAGAAAAGTTTGGTGAATGTATGATTGATGAATTTGGAATAAATCAAGCTTATTTAAGGTATAAACTTAATTACAAACTGGTTGTATACAAGCTATAATGTTTGAATGGTCAAGAAATTTGTATAAGAATACATACCCAAAAAGTCAATTGAGCATGCATTGAAACATGACACATATACATGTGCATGATTATATATTCATATGATTAAACAAATTAGTGATTTGTGAACTATGTGTGTATTGCATGATGATAGATGCGCAAGGTGATCGTCAACATCCAGACATTGCCGGAACATCAAGGTAATAACTTTTTTGGAGCATATCGTGAGTTAACTTAGATGTGTAAACTCATTTATATGTGCTTCTGTATGAATTGTATGTTTAATAAGGAACATATGTATAACTAATTGATAAATGTCAGACTTAGATTCGAGGAGTTTGATATATGTGGCATGAGTACACAGAAATGAAAGGAAATGAAAACATAGCATATAAAATGATGCATCTCATCACATTGAAATGCATGATCAGATAAAAAAGTTGTGACCAAAGTGATCAATGTACAGAAAAGAGCTTAGAGCTCAGGATTATGAAAAGGAGCCTCAGGCTCAGATAACATAGACTCGGTATCCACAATTGATAGGGCCAGAAATGATCTCGATATTCACAATAAATACGAGACAGTAAATTAGGTGGATAGGCACTTGGTCACAACAAAACAAAATGAGAATGAAAATACATGTGCATTTGCATATACATCCCTACATGTATCAAATGATTGAATTGAAATGAATTATTGAATTGTTTGAAATAGTGAATTACAGTTGAAGTCAATGGAGGATGTGTTGTGATACGTAATGCTAGCTTACATGATATGCTTGTGGAAGTATGATAAACTTTGATATACTTATTTTTGCGATTTGAATTAAGTGAATATATTGATGATGTTTTACTCACTGAGTTCACAAACTCATCAAAATTGTAAGATTGTTTTTTTAGGTTCAAATTAGTTCTAACTACTAAGGTGATATAGTAGAAGTCTAGTACTTGGATTTTGGAGATGAGAATGGCTCAATGGTCTGATTAGCTTAACCTAAGGAGTCTAGTTAGAATCTTGTGTATTAGCATCCTATTTCATGTTAAATATTTGGTAATGAGATTGAACTCAAAAAATTGTTTTGTAATGTATATGTAGATTCTAAATTGTAATGACACATGTGACTTTTATGTTTATGAATGAAATGGGAAGAATTAAACATTTAGAATACTTATGATATATTTGATGTACATGATAAGTTAGTTTGATTATCTTAATGTACCATTTTCATATAGTATATTCTTGAATATCCTTTGGTACGTTCGAACTTATACTTTACAGGAGTGATATGTTACATGGCATGTTATAGTTAGAGTCGTTGTTATATATTTTAGTAATGTTTTTAAAATTAAATTGATCAATTCAACTGAAATAAATATAAATCAGCCTGATTTCCTGTCCGATTTATATTTATAACCCTTATAAGAAAAAATTGGTCGATTTTCTTAAACATCGGACAGTTTTTGAGAAAAATTGGTCTAACACACTTTGAGAATCTGTCAGATGTAGGCCCAGCAACAAGTTTTGCACACCAATCAATATACCTTTTGATAGGACCCACCAAAGCTTCTTAACCTATCGTTAATGCAAATTGAACTTCTTGTTGTAAGAAAGTTGAGAAATTTTTTCACTTTCCAATGATTTTTTCTCTTCTTTTCAATTCTCTCACACAATTTAATTAATAAATTATATTTTTATATTTTATATTTTTATTTATCTTTTATATTTTAATTAAAATTTTTGTTTTAAATTATTATTGTTAAAAAATAAATTACTATTTTATT
>JAOTJB010000209.1:41055433-41068692 GCA_027123815.1 Erythroxylum minutifolium | reverse complement strand
GCTGTGTAGCTCAACCCCCTTTTCTTCCCTCCTCAGGTGCAAACCAAGACGATAGTGATCCCTGCAAGGCATCGAAACCTCCTCATTAGTTAAAGATATTTGGACTAAGTCAGTCCTGTAATAGCTCATTTGGCATATCAGCATGGAACATTTTTGTATTTTGGTTTAAGTTGATGTGTAATCTGTTTTGTAATAACTCTGACAGTATTTTTAAAATGGATATAATGAAATTGAATTCTGTGGTATGATTTTGTTATTTTAAAGGTTTAGATAATGAAATGTGTATGTGCATGTTTTGCTTGACGAATTTGCCAACTGGTGTTAGTTTTAGAATAACACATAAGAGTGGGAAGGATTGCATATGAAAAACACAGACGAAAGGAATCATCTGTGATGATGTCATAACACAGAGGCAAGGAAAAATATAGAGGAAGAGTATCATCTGTGCTGACGTCATAACACAGAGGGAAGGAGGAAAAGAAAGGAGAAGTAACGTCTGTGCTGACGTCAGAACACAGAGGTAAGGAAAAAATATGAAAGAGAAGTATCGTCTGTGCTAACGTCAGAATACAGAGGCAAGGAGGATTAGTAAGGAGAAGTATCCTCTGTGCTGACGTCAAAACACAGAGGAAAGGATGAATCAAGAGTATAAGTATCGTCTGTGATGACGTAAGAACACAAAGGACACGTCATCACACAGAAGATAGAACACAGAGGATAGACTACAAACGATAAGTGGTCAACCCAAAAGATAAAAGTCAACTACAAAGGATAGAACACAGAGGATAGACCATAGATGATAAGTTGTCAACACAGAAGATAAAAGTCAACTACAGAAGATAGAACACAGAGGATAGATCATAGGCCAAGTATTATAAGAAGGAGTTAAGAAGTTATATTAGTTGAAGAGTATCGTCTGTGTTACTGGTCACAAGGATTCATCTGTGTTACTATTCACGAGTATCGTCTATGTTATTGTTCACGAGTATCGTCTGTGTTACTATTCATGAGTATCGTCTGTGTTACTGTTCACAGACTTTCTCTGTGTTACTGTTCACGATATCGTTTGGGTTAATGTTCATGGTTATCTTCTGTCCTATTTTTGACTATTCAGAAGTAAAAATTGGCCTTCACGGTCTTCATAAAAGTTGTAGCTCTTGAAATCCTCTTTCAAACTATCTAAAGAAACCTTGAATTGGATGTCTATAGGAAAAGTTATGCCAACACGCCCGAAGCATGTATCTATGTAAAGTGTGAACTCACCAACGTTATTCCTTGAGGTATTCAGGTTGAAATGGATAAATGGATAGTTGAAGAGTGGAGCTGAGCTAGAAGATGAACCGATAATGGTTAAGGTGTTTGTTATTGGAAAAAGCTCACGTATTATGATATTCTGCATGAAAGTTGGGGTCCAGAAACGGGTCCCCACATTCTAGGAATTGTTAGTTGCCTATCTATTCCTTTCTCATCACATAAAGCCTTGAACTTGTCAGACAAGTATTCTTGTCCACGATCAGTTCGTAACGCTTTTATTTTCTTATCTAATTGATTCTCAACCAAGTTCATATATTTTATGAAACAATCGAATGCTTCCGATTTATGAGAAATCAAATAGATATGACCATACCGAGTATAATCATCTATGAAGGTGATGAAATAAACTGCCCCACGTCTAGCCCTTACATTCATTGGACCACAGATGTCAGAATGAATTAATTGCAATGGATATAAAGTTTGTGTTCCCTTTCCAAATGGCTTTCTCGCCATTTTACCAGCTAAACAATGCTCATATATAGGTAGATCTACTTGACTTAGATTACCTAAAAGCCTTTCTTTGGCCAATCGACTTATTCGATTTTGAACAATATGACATAGCCTAGCATGCCACAAAGTTACATCATTGTTGGAATTACTGGATGTAAATAATGAATAACTAATATTATTATTTTCCTTTAACACATCCAGTACAATAAAACCATCATATAAAAAATCATGACCATAATTAATAGATCCAAGATATAAATCCATTCCACCACTCTGGAAATTTATATTGAAACCAAATTTAACTAACATCAACACAGATAAAAGATTCTTACAAATTTGTGAAGCAAATAATACTTCATGTAGGATGAGGTGTTGTCCTCTACGCATGCCCAATTTACATGTGTCAATTCCTTATACAGCAATTCTGGAATTGTCACCTACATAAAGCCATCGACTACCATGTGGGAGTTTACGAAACTCAACGAAGGCATCACGAGCCTTCGTTACATGGTTGGTTGCTCCTGAGTCTGCAATCCATAAAGGATGTGATTCAATTAGAAAAACAGAACAAGAAACATTCACAAAACAAATGTTTGTACTATAAATCTATACCTTCTTGAGCTCAGTACAATCTCGAGCAAAGTGGCCCTTATTACCACAATTGTACCATTTCACATGTTTCATGTTCTTCTTCTTGAAGGGATGCTTTCCCTTTCCACGTTGGTTCCATTTTTTCTTCATGGATTCCTGAGGAGAGTGGTTGAATTTCTTATTCTTCTTCCACTTATGTCCACTGTGATGCTTACATTTCTTGTTCATAGCTCCATGTGAGCTAGAACTAACTGCATATGCCTCAGAAGACATCTTTGAGGCTTTAAGACGCTTTTCCTCTAAGATAAGATGTCTCGCAACATCTTCCATTGTCTTGATGTTCTCATTATGAGTTAGGTGCATTTTCATATGTTCCCAACTCTGAGGCAGTGAACAAATCACAGCTTGTACTTGTTCCTCGTTAGAAAGCTTATGACCAACATCACATAACTCACTTACCATATTAAACATTTACCTCAGATGCTTTTGCATTGTTTCATCTGGGCACTTCTTATAAGTATCAAACTTAATTGTAAGTGACCTCACTTTGGTCACTGAAGCACCTCCGAAACAAGTAGCCAATGCAGACCACATGTCCTTTGCAAATTCGAATTTATAGAACTCTCGCATGATATCATTATCCATGCTACTCAGTAACGTGATGCGAGCTAAAGAGTTCTTTCTTTTCCATAATTTATATGCATCACGGTCCTTCCTATACTGGGTCGTAATGCCCTCCTCAGGAACTTCCATGGTTAGGTTTAATGGTTCAAGAGCCTCTCGCTCCTTCAGTACATATTGGATTTTCATACTCCAGATTTCAAAATTGTCACCATTGAGTTTCTCACTCCTATTGAGTTCAGTAACAATATTCTTTGAAGCAGTAGCCATTTTTGAAACATTAAGTTTCTATAATACGAAAGAACTATATATATACACATTAATGTCATATTAATCATTCATAGAGTAAATAATTCGATCACAATTGCTTATGAAATCAAAAGTCTACTAATGTGTTCAATCATCATTCATACAACAATTGAATCCTAATTACCTTACTCTAGAAGAATTCCTATATAAAATAAATATAAACGTATTACATAAATATCAAGACTTTGTTCTTATAAAATTACATATTGTATTTAAATGTAATACAACCAATGAACAGTCTATAAGTAACGAACCTTACGCGAAAATGAATTCACGAGTTCGCGTGACACAGTTTACGAAGCTTAATGTACAATAGCTTTTACTATTTCCAATGGAAGACCTATAAGATATAAAGTCCTAATCAACGTCCTTCTACTCATCTCTTCAATAAATGTCATCACTAACAAATTATAAGTCTTCTTGGTAGGCATTCGTAACAGTTCACCTTAAGGTTAAGGTAATGTCGCAAGCAAAGTTATATACTTTTCTTCAACATTTGCATAAGCTAGACAACTTCCAAAGTATAACTCTTGCATCATGTTATTAACTGAAATAACATGTTCTGTTAGATCATCTCCAGGCATTAAATGCATGTTAACTAACTGTACATACATGCTGCCAATACGTCTCTTCTGTGCCTCATATCGAATAAGCTTAGGTGTTTGCTTAATAATAGGCATCTTCCTGAAAAACAAATTTTCAGGAATCAAAAGACTGCACAAAATAAATAAATTATTTTGTCTAACACATAGGGAACTCATGCTCAGATAATGGGAATAATTTAATTCCATTAGCAATATATTGCACTAATCAAATTATGCTATTAATATTTAATTAATTGGAAACTTATTTCTAATCTAATCATATTCAAATATGGGTAAGTTAAATCGAATTAGGAACTTATTTCTAATTTAAATTGTAATTGAACTAATCAATTTATCTTAGTTTAATTAGAAACTAATTTCTAATGAAACTTCTATCTAATTGCAACTAAACAAATTAGTATTAATTTAATTAGAAAATAACCCAAAGAAATTAGTTTATTTCTAAGTTTAATCAAATTTTAACTCAACAAAAATAAACTTATTTCTAAGTTTATTTTAAATAAACAAATTAGTTTAAATTAAAAATTTTATTATAAAAACTAAACTAATTTATTTTAATTAGAAACTAATTTAACTAAATTAATTAGTTTGTTTAAATTAGAAAACTCATTTCTAATTTTTTTGGTTTTAGAAACTTATTTCTAAGTTTATTTTAACTAAATATATTAGTTTATCTAAGACAAAACAATCTTAAGATAGAGTTAATGGGTTAACTCCAACCCAGGACATGTGAGCCCAAAATGAAGATATGTGAGAAAAATACTGATATGGGTAACTTGTTGATTGGGAGGCCACGTGCTCTTAATGGAAAATAGGTAATTGTTGATTGCAAGGACAGAAAACAAGTGTCCTTCTCTATGTAATTCCTTTTTTTCATTTTAAACTCTTTGTTGCTCTCATCCTCATATCTTCTGTCGCCTTTTACCTCCCGCCACTAACCAATAGCCATGTCTACCGATGGTGACGGCTCACTACAGGAGACCTTCTCCTGTCTTTTTTTCCAAGGCATACAAACATAATCGCTACCGTCCATCAACAACGGCGAGGACATAGGATCTTGCTGGTCGCCGATGACTCTCTCTCCGTCACTCCGACAGAAAAGAGTCACCTTTTTTGTTTGCTTCTTAAGAAGGTATATATCTTTATGGCGAGATAAAGGACACGAGAACTAATGATTTGCTTTCTTGTATCTAATTTTCAAACAATTCTTATTTTTGGAAGTTTTGGTTAATCTACTGATGTGGTTATATATGTGCGATGCGTTGAAAATAATAATTCATAAATAGCATACACCCATTCCAGAAATATACAGGTTTTCACAAACATATAATCCAAATTTAATTTCAAACCAAAGTGGAGCATGCAATGGGTTTTTCTAAAATTGCAAGCATGCATATATATAAAAACAAACCTATGCTCTGATACCAATTTTAGATTATGAAGAAATAACATAATCACGTAAATCATGTTAAAACCAGGATCATTTCATATGCATAAATAACAAATAATCACATACTTGAATTATTTGTTGGATTTTCACCGGTTAAAGAACTGTTCTACATATCTTTCACTCTTTTTGTTATTCCGTATGAAAAGAAACAAATGCAGCGAGCAAAGACACTCACTGAGAATTTCTCCATATCGTTCTGTTGTTTTTAAACATACCAAAAACATTAACTACCTTCTGTAGTTATTTAAAGAACATTTACTATTATACCATTCATGGTTGTGTATGATGCAATAGGTCTTGACACTGAGCGCGATGATTAAGTGTTCAAGTTTTTAACATATTTCAATGAAACCAGCAATAAACTATTACATCTATAGTTACGATCAAAATAACTGCATATGTTGGCATTGAGTGGACAGTAATGTTTCCTCATCTTTTTATTTTATGCAAACATAGAAATGAAAGGAGTAAGGTGACCAGAACTAAGAGCAAATGAGGTAGAACCATCTTCTAAAGTGACTTTGGAAGGAGAGTTGTGGGTTGTAAAGGAAGCAAGAAGATTAGGATTACCTGTAATATGATTATTAGCACTAGAATCAATAACTGACTGAATTTTGGAGGAAGAAAGAGATATTTATAAAGATTATTTGTTCTAGCAATGACAATGATAGAGTTAGATGAGCTTTGCATAGTTTCTTGTACTGACCAAATTTAGCAAATTCATTTACAGATACTAAGACTATTTGCTTTAAAAATGTGTTAGTTATGGTAGAAATAACTTCTATATAAGCTGAGTGAGATTTTTTTATTTGTTTTTCAATTTTGGATATGTAGATATGACTTGACTCATGACAGTAGTTACACTCAACATTTATTGTATATCTCGTTCCTCTTTTCCCATCCTTCTATATTGTTTTCTTTATTCTAACTTCGATCAGAGGAATGCTCATTATTTTGATTGACAAGAGCACTTTATACTTGAATAGGTGGAGCAACAATAGTAGTATTGTCTATATGCAAAACTCTAAAGGCTATCTTATGTAAGGAGGAAATTTTTGCATTAAAGTGAATTTGTGACTTTTTTGTATCAAATTGAGAATTAAGACTTACCAAAAAACTCATAACTACCATTTTCTCTTGTTAAGTTTGTTGCACCTTGACATCATAACTAAAAGGTAACAAAACATTGAGTTCATAAATTTTTCTGAAATTCATTAAATAGGATTGAAGAGAATAATCATTTTGTCAAGCCCTATAAAAATTATTACAATCCTCATATATATGAGAAATATTCCCTTTCCCCATATACAAAAATTTCAGTTACTACATTAATTCTTTAACATACTTACAATGATTAATTATACTTACCATTTCCATAACTATTGAATGCTAATCTATAATAATAATCTGGCATTATCTTTTAACCATTCCCTTATTGTATTATTAGAAGGTGAGTCATTTATAAGATGGTCATTATTGAAAATACTATGCAAATAAATCTTAATTGTTTTGCTACAATCTAGATATTTAGGACCTATCAACTTATGTTCAGTAATTTTAGGCATCATTAGAATAACATTCGTAGCCGTAACTAATTTGTGTTTATCAACCATAAAAAATGAAGTAAACACTGTTTGGAGTTTCCGAAATCTACAAATGAGCTTGCCTACGCTTCTAGCCACGCTACCTATATCTAAGCTGTGTATGTAGAAAAACTTTTGTCACGGTATCTCTATCACTATCTAGTTATCTCAGTTTTTTCGCTACATGCGTTCTGACTATAGCTTTTAATTTGTTAATTCTTGCATGTCTCTTTCTTTTGCCTATTTGTTAGATTTGATTTGTATGTAATTCTCCTGCCGTATGCATTTGGTTGACCAACTGGATATTTGCTTGATCAGTTAGTTGGGCTTTGCTTCTTTTCTTATTATTATTCTTATTGTGCTTATTATTATTATTATTATTATTATTATTATTATTATTAGTATTAGTATTATTATTAGTTTTATTATTCTTATTATTTTTTAATATTTGTATTTCTATTTGTCTTATTATTATTATTATTATTATTATTATTATTTTGTCTTCTAAATTTGCATCACATATTTGAAGTTTTTTTTTATTTTTTAACTCTTCATGTCATATTTGTCTGTGGGTCTACCGGAAATAGTTTTTTATTTTATAGAAGTAAGGCTATATATTATCATACCTTTTAAGATCTCATATTGGTGCAGAATTCAACTGAATGTGATGAAAAACATAGAAATGAAACATGTTAGTTTCTGAATTTTGTGCTTTTACACACCAATAAAAGACAATCGTTAATGTTCATCAATTCTCCTTCTCTCTTTGTCGGAACTTTAAATTGAACAAATCTTTCTTTGATAATTAATAAGCCTTAATCCCTTGTGAACTTTTTCCTCTTTTGGAAAATTAAATTTAAGTGTGAATTTATCATTAAAAGTTTTTCCTTTAGTATAAAGTTGATTATATATTTAAATGTTCACAGATAATATCAATTTGAATTTTGTAAAAATATTAATTAAAAGGTTTTAATCATTAATAGATAATCAATACTACAAAAAATTGTACTAATAGAATAATATAATAAAAAATATAATAACTCAATTAAATCATTTCTAATTTCATTTTTCATTTAAGTTATTTGATTTTATTTTACAATTACAAATAGAAACCAACTTCTCAGTAGTTGAATTTTTATTTTTAATTATTATGTTGTAGTCTACTTTTAAAAAATATAAATCATCCCTTAACATTTCACCAAAAACAAATTTTAAGTTAATTTTTATCATTATTTTATGTTATTTTACATCTTAAAGATTACAAAATAATATTATTTACATCCTAAAATCTAATTTCATTATATTTTGTTAGACAATAACGTGTTATTGAGTCGTTAACTATCCAATTTGACATACTTGTTAGGTAGTGTGGATTTACTAAATATTGACATGTAATTCTTTAAATTTAATTTTTAATTAATATTAATCAACTAAAATCAATTAATCTCAAATCACAAAATCCACAAATTTATGTCCACATTTTGAACAGACAAATGCAAGAGGAGATTCAAGTGTCTGCCATGTTCTTTAATGAAATTGTGGTCGATAAGTAGTATCGATGAGAGAGGTGAAGTTGGTGTTGGTTTATACTCTGCTGCCAATTGGTTAGTTTTAATTTAATATTATAATTATTTTAAAGCATTCTCTATCTTATACACGTTCAAATGTATAAAATAAAATTCATGGAGTAAATATAAATTGCAAATAAAATTATCATAAGATTATAATTATGAGATTTATGTTTCATTAATGTATTATCTCTAAATTATTTTTTGTCAGTATTTTATTAAGACTGGATATTAATAGAACGTAAAAAGATTAACACATGTTATGTTTCTTCCTTATGAAAGAAGTAATCAATCTTATATATTAAAGTATGGAGATTTTTAAACAAGCATGTGCATACTTGCTAGAGAAAAAGTTCATTGAACCGACCCTATATGAAAATTTTATTTGAAACATTACTTGTACGTCTATAAAAATTTTCATTGTGATGATTGTATAAATGATTCTTTAACTTGAGATCACTAAAGTTATCTTATATATGAATTGCTATATTTTGATACTACTTATTACCTGTTATAATCAAGAGTAGTAGAATCAATAGTTATTAGATATAACATGAACTATATGAAGGTAATTGAGTAGTCAATATATGATTCATTGCCTTAAATTAATTAGAGAGAATGTTCTGTTGATCTCAATTTATATTAATTCAAAAAATCCTTGGTCAAGGTGAAATGACACATTGCAAATAGTTTTTAAATGATATTAATTAAATCAATTACTAATATGGATGGACTCAAATAGAGTTTACATTATTTTCATGTTATATGTCTAATTAGAATATTGTTTAATGAAAGAATGGAATTATATAAAAAATCTTGTATAAAAGGATTAGTTAAAACTATTTTGGCATTCTTAAATATTTGGATGATCATGATGCATTGTTAAACATTAATCTTAATTAATGGATATATACAGTTTAATTAGATATTTAATTTATCTAATCTTAAATATGATTTAAAGTTATAATTTATATTTATTGTCAATATATTTGAGAATTTAATAAGTCACACATAAAAAATAAGTTGAAAAGAGAAAAGATGTTTTAACCAACTTGGATTTGATTATTAAGTTTGAAAAACTTTATGATTAAATATAAAATACTTAAAAAAATAAGGATCAATATGAGATATTGGATCTTACTTAGTAATTAGAATTAATTTTAGCTATAATAAAATTTTAATTTTAATTAAAATTTAATTTTAATTAAAATTTAATTTCAATTAAAATAAGATGTTTAAAAATTATTATAAATAGGTTTAGACTTTAAGGAAGTTAGAACTCTTTGCCTAATATTTTCTCTAAATAGTTACAGAATTTTCTCAACATGTTATGTAAATACTATTAAAAGTCAAATACTTGTACAATTATAATAGTTGAGATGAGTCAATTCGAGAGAATAACAAGAAAATGATCAAACTTCAAAATAAAGTGCGAAGTAAGATTCATTTATTATTATCTTTTATCTATTAATTATGTTATATGTTAAAGTGATTTTAATTTTGAGAAAATTAAAACAAAATAAAAAATTGTTATTGTTCTGTGGGACACAAGGTTAGATGCTATTGATCTTATTCTTGTCAACAATGCTTACGTTGTCAACTTGCAAATTCCTCTTCCGAAGAATGACACGAGGCACCAAATTATGTTCACAAATGGATGATTAAATTTATTTCTTTAGCAAACACTCCAATACCAAACCAAGAGTCTTAATTCTATAGAACATAACAGGAGCCTTAGTTACGTATCTCGGATTAAACGTAAAAAGGAAAAAAAAGAAATGCAAAAAATACATGATTTCGATTCCATGACTTCAAATGAGCTTTCCAAAGCCGCAATGAATCCAAATCTATCGTGGCCTTTACATGAGTTGATCCCTGAGACATCGTTAAGGGCTTTGTGTAGTTTTCTTAATCAACACATAAATCTCTGAATGAGTCAGAGTATTCGTATGTTCACGATTTGCTTAAGTAGCTACAAGAAACCTTAATCTTATATATATAGCATCCATATCAACCTTATCCATCACAGGCTCAATACAAGTTCGGTCCACATTGACTGGGATCTATTTTCCTTACTAGACTTCAGTCCACTAATCCAAATCCTTTATTAGGTCACTTTATTATCTTTATCCGAAGTAAACTCAATTAGCTTAATCGATAATTTATTAAAACCATTAAAGTTTAATTAATTATTGTCTACCCCATAAGAAAATATCTAACATTCTCTCCTTTGAAGAATAATTAATTATAGTAGTTGTTACAAATGTAAAACTAGTTTAAAATACGGTTAAGCAAATCACTGTATAGGTTGACTAAGTTTAAAAAAACCATTTGATCCAAAGATAATGAAAGTTCATCATTTTGTTCCGTAAGGCTTTCGATACTGAAAATAACAAATACATATATCATGTGTGACTAAGATTCAATATAATCATGCATATCTAATACTTCACTAACATGAATGAGAAAATGGAGTGTGACAAACTAGGATGATACCTGTATGATCTAATATGTATCATCTTTTTATTTGTACGTCTTAATTTCTTTGAACTTTATGCAAACTATAGTATAGAAAAAAAAATTTCTCTCACTGAATGCTAAATTTTCTCTTACTGACTAAAAGCTAAATTTTATCTTACTGGATGCTAAACTGCATTAGAGAAAACCATTATGAGATTAAACACTTATATCCCCCTATGTCATGCAAAATCTATAGATATACATATACATTTGTATGTGTCCTTATGACATAGGCTCAAGGTCAGTCTGTATATATGCCTAATGACATTTACAATGCTTAAGATTGACACAGATCTTAAGATTTTTACTTGTATTATGACAACGTATAATAACACGTATGACTGAGGATAAATGATGATCATTTTTATTACTAAACAACTATACTGTCATAATACATCAAAAACATATAAACATATAAGGAGCAAACATAGTGATCCTGATATGTGTTGTCAAGCATATACAAATTCATATCTTATTTCTACCATTAATTAATCAACAAATTTAGTATAGGGAAAAAATAAGAGTCAATAAAACAAGGAGAGTGTTGTTTATTAAAATTCAATTTGAATGCAAATGAGAGTATTACTCAAGTAAATGTTTTTCATTATAATTCCAAGCAAAGTAAAATGACTTTAATCAAGCTTTCTAAAGTCGAAATGAGCACGAATCCGTAATGGCCTTCACAAGAATTGATCCCTAAGACGTCGTTAAGGCCTTTCTGTAGCTTTCTTAATAAGTTGACCTCTAACTGGGTCAGAATATCTGTATGTTTATGATTTGCTTAAGCGGCTACAAAAGACCTTAACCTTATATATATATAGCTTCCATATCAGGCCTCCCCATCACAGGCTCAACACAGGTCCGATCTATACTAGCTGGGATCCATTTTTCTCACTGGACTTCAGCCCACCAACTCAGATCCTTTATTGGGCACTTTATTATCTTTATCCACATAGCTTAACCGATAATTTACTAAAACCATTAAAATGTAATTAATTGCTTTCCATACCATAGGAAAATATCTAACAAAGTCCAAGTCCATTCTCTTCAAATTACCTTTAGAAATTTATAGGCTTTGACGAAGGTCGGAAGAGTAAAATCACCAAAACTACCACCAAAGGAGTCCCAGTCATCGTTGAAGTTCTCGTTAAAGCAACGGCTGACAACTGACATTCGTTGAAGTTCTCGTTGAAGCACTTCCAAGGGTGGTATTAAGGCAGATGAGATTCTCTAAGCCAAATATTTTGTGCCAACTCTATACCAAAAGATCTCATCCGCACAAATAAAAGGGACAGAGAGAAATGTGTGGATGAGATCTCTGGCATAAAGTTGGCACAAAGAATCTCATCACATATTAAGGATAATGGTGATTTAGGTGATAGTAGAAATCATTGGTTTATGGTTTAGAAAACGGTGGGTTGAGAAAATGGAAGTGATATAAAGGAATTGTATCTAGAGCGCACTCTTGGTGGAAAAAAATAATGAAATGAAATGAATTGAATTTTTAGTATATTCTTAACCCTCCTTCAAACCCTCTACCAAGAGAGAAGTGTTAATGGGTGGTGAAGTAACATGACAAACGACATAAATTTTAGGTTTTTGATAATATTTCTAGTGCTTTTGCATTGAAAATGTTCATCAATTTGTATTTACTAATTGTTATTATTGTAATAAGATATCTAAAGCTTGAATTGTATTATTTATAGTTGAGGGTGTAATAATAATTATCTTAGTTTTAGTATTCTTGCCTCAGGGAAACTACTGCAAATGGCATAAAATCCTATTCAAATGTTCGGAAGAGATTATAAAGGAAAATTTTTATATGCCTTTAGGTTCTATTTATCAAAAACACAATTTTATGACAAATGTTAAGAAAATATTAGTATTTTGTAATTTTAAAAGTAAATCTTTTTAATTTAAATTTACCTATCTTATCTATTATAAGGCTTTATTTAGAGGTTTATTAGACAATTAATAACAAATAAAAAATTAAAATTAAGAAGTTCCTCATCAATATACAGCAAACTTATATTGCTTAGTTGGCATATTGTAACACCCCACTCCCGCAAGACCGGAACCTGACATCGATGGTGATATCCGAATTCGTGCCCCATGAGGGTGGCATGTTATAGCACTAGATCATTCAAATTTCAGTACAATTTTTTTTAAAACAATAACATAAAGTGTGAAAATTTGATAACCAAATCGGCCCACTTTATTTTATAACCATTTTCAACAAAACAACAAA
>JAOTJB010000209.1:41030602-41044270 GCA_027123815.1 Erythroxylum minutifolium | reverse complement strand
TAAAACTTTATATTGACAATATTAAATGGAATGTTAGTTTTTCTTTAAGGTAAAATGTATGAATTAACCTTAAATTTATTTACAAAAGAACCTCTACAATTTTTTTTATATCATGAATTTCTTAAATTTTATTAATAAGTTTTTATCCTTATAATATATTAACTAATAAATTATATTTATCAGTTTCTATTTTATATATCCACTCAATTTATCAATTTTTA
The DNA here is from genome assembly GCA_027123815.1 of Erythroxylum minutifolium. Taxonomy (NCBI): domain Eukaryota; kingdom Viridiplantae; phylum Streptophyta; class Magnoliopsida; order Malpighiales; family Erythroxylaceae; genus Erythroxylum; species Erythroxylum minutifolium. The sequence continues at coordinate 41,044,049 of JAOTJB010000209.1, read as the reverse complement.
AATAATAAAAATTGTTCCTATATATAAATATATATAATGGAAAAGAAAGAATCTATTTTATATATCCACTCAATTTATCAATTTTTACATAATAAAAATTGTTCCTATTAAAGACAGAAAATACAAAAATGTCTCTATGATGAGTTGTATAATAATTGAAATTTTAATAATAACCAAAAAAAAGAATCTATGTAATAAATTTATAGATAGAGTTTCTATGTTAATATACTTAAAAAAAGAGACAATTTTTTACTAATTTAGGAAAATGTATATTAAAAGTGAAGATAGCTATTTCAGTAATTTCTCAACATTTTTAATTAATAATTTATTTAAAATATATAATTTATAGAATATTACATAGACCCAACAATTTTAATGTTTAAATACAAGAATAATGTTTCTATGGTTATAAAAAAATCAATTTGGCCTTGTGGTATTATTTTGCCGAAGTATTTTGTTGTACACTTGAAAAATAGCAAAAAGTTTAGAAAATGTTTAGATAATGAATTTATATCGATCTTTCCCAGCTAAAATCACACATAAAAATAATATTGATATAAATGGACAAAATAATTTTCCATTTTTTTTAGAAGAAGCATATCCTTTGAAGTGATAATGAATTTTCCTTAATATCTAACATAATGCATGAAAGGATCTTTGACCAAACATAGGCTAGCCGGAAAATCATTAGCGAAGACTTCTATAAATTGTTCTATCTTTTCACATAAATCTATCCGCTCAAGAAGAAACCGAGAAAATATTGATCGTAAATAAAAGACTCGGTTAAAAGGAGCTTCTATTCAAGATGTACTTGTTTGGTTTATGACCATTTCTGTATGCTTTACATCTAAAGCTAAAGATTAAAATTCTATAGTTGTTAAAAGCTATCATTTTTTCATTATTATTCAAAGCTTGGAAAAGTTACTTTCTACGGTGAGTTAGGCATTTTTCCGTTTGAAAAACTAGGCTTCGACTTAATAATGTTGATTTAATTTTATTTAATTATTCGAAAATTTTCAAGAAATTGAAATTTGAATATCTTAAATATATAATTCATGTAGGTCTATCATAAATAATCTATCTTTTAATTAGAAGTAAGGTTGTGTATTATTGAACCTCTTCAAACTCTGCATCCAACGAGATTTCTATTGGGATGTTGTTATTGTCTCTTAAAACTAAAGTTAAGATTAGACATGGACAGTAAATATCCATCAATCCTAGTAATTTTCCATTTCCCCTCTTCATTTATCTTATTTTCATTTATTTCTCTCAAATAATTGATCTCAAAATATAGAATTGAAGTTCAAATTATCAAACCATCCATAACAAACACGTAGTGATGGTATACTATATGTGACCTATGGACAGTAGGAAAGGACATGCAAAGAGATTATTAGAAAAAACATATGAAAGTGGTCAAAGCATGACAAAATGGATATTAATTTAAAAGCAACAAATTATAATAATTAACCACTTAGCAATAATAAATTATATTAAACCTTTAGGTTGCATTTGGCAAAAAGACACAAGTGAGTGCTTATAAGGTCTTTTTTAATATATTTTATTTTTTTGGGTTTGAATTTATTGAAAAGAAAAAAGTTTTTTAAATTTAAATTTTATAAGCTAATTAATTAGTGCAATTGAAAGTCATTAAAAACTATAGTCAAATGTTTTTAAGAATAATTCCGGCACTCCTAAAATTCTTAAACCACAATTAACCAAATAGTTCCCAGCACATTCTGTTAATCATCTAATTCTTTATTAGTTCAAAAAGAGATGATTGTCAAACACCAAAATATTATATACAACACAACTACTTAAACTGTTACATTAAAAAATATACATAATCGAACAACTTTACTTAATTAATCTACTTGCCCTACCTAAACTCCACTTGGTCCCTCCTGCATATTGAGGTTATTGGCAATCACACAATCTCCAAAAAATATAAAATGGCAAGAAATGAGCTATCTACTCAATAAGGGTAACTGACCATACCCTTAAAATCAAATAACTCAATAAATAATTAGAAGACTTAGTCAACCAATTAAATCATACCTTTAATATGTATATACATAACAGTACTCAGTCTAATCCAAACAGTTAATAAACATCTAGAAAATTTTACCACATAATGATTAACACAAATATTAATTATAACTGTTATTTATGCTTTATGCCTTATGCCGATATATAACTAAATTGCCCGGTCAGCTTAACCTAGTAGGTTTACATTCAATGATTTGTCGGCTCATTTCATCACATCATAATCTCTCACCAAGTGGAAATGTAATTAAATGTATAAATATTAGCACAGGGTGTCTCAATCTCTTTTGGTACCTCAGTACTACTCCAACACCTAGCTATCGACACAAGATATTTCCAAAGTTCAGGATATATCGGTACCACTCTGGTACATAGCCTTTGGCACAGAACATCCCCGAGATTCAGGATGCCCTGATATCTACACCATAGACAGATACCTAGCCACTACTCGCTCATATCAACTAAACTCATCCATCTAAGACCATAAAAAATAGCTTATCCTAGGCAAGCCACTTATTCTCGATTTTTACCAATTATTCACAACATTTTATCAACCAATCTCTATTTAATTAACACATTTCTCGCCAAATTAACAAGCAATTCATCTTATAAAATATAACAAATTATAAAAATATAAACTTGAAACACCTTGACTTTGTTAATTATTAGTTAAATAAAATAAACATAATTCATATATGTAATTATTCATCATCAATTTAATTAATGACTAATTCAAATATATAATTTATTAATAACAAAACAATATTATATTTTAAAAGTAAAGTTCAAGATTATCCTTACCTTAATTTCGAATTCGATTAATTGATAGTTTCAATTACTCCTTGATTAGACTTTCGAACTTAAGTGTAAGACACTTTGGTATTGTTAACCTCCACAACTCTCCTCCCATTTGAAGCTGAAAATTTGAGAGAAAATAAAGAAGAAGCAGTTGTTTTCATTGGTGTTTATCTGTATTGTACAGCTGATAACTATCTTTTATATGACTTAATGGTTACGGGCTGGGTTGTTTTATTTGTGGACTTTACAATAATATTCTACTAAATCACGCATGGCAAGTCGAAATCAACAAGCCAAGCCCTAGTTGATTGGGCCATGAGTTGAATGGGCTCGAACCAAGGCTGTCAAGCCCAACCTAACTTGTGATCTAATTGAAGGTGACAAAATAATGTCATTTTTTAATTTTTTAAAAAATAGATCAGGTCGGGCTGACCAGTCGAGCCATAAGTCGATCTGGGCTCGACATTTCATCGACCGGGCTAGACTTAACTTGACACATTGTCATCCCTACATTAAATATTCTTTTAATTAGGATGTTGATTAAAATTACGAATTTTATTTTGATAAGATTTAATTGAAACAAAGTTAAAATTAAAATTAAAAAATTCTTATTTTTACTAACAATATTTCTTTATTAAGAATTAATCTCAATATTTCATAAAACACAAATTAGCCATCAATCTTTAGGTTAAATATTTGGAATCTATTGATGATAATAATACATAATCCAATACCTAAATACTCAATTTTTAATTAATTTAGTTTACAAAGTTTAGAGACCTTTTTCATTTGATGAGATATCAAAATTTCCTTTTATTTTTACCTAAATTTTATGTATATACAGACACGAATCCTTTCAATATTAAAAGTGGACGCTGACTCGATGACACATGAGGTATTAGTTCACCTTATGTTCTTACATTAGATTAGAAAGTGTTAAAGAGTTAATAAATTCTTCACCTCGCGTACTTACTACTGCACAACAATGGCGGCTACTGCACAACTCTCTCACCAAGCCCACTTCTCCAAAACCCTAAACAACCCTCCGAGCCAAAACCCATTTCCTAAAAGCTTCGTTTTTGCACCGAGAGTAACCAAAACAACTGCAAAGTCCCTCTCTTTGAAGGCAGTGTTGTCCCAAGACTCCGCAAAGTCCAAGACTGTAGCACAACAAACAACTCCATTCAAGCATTGCTTTAGCAAGTCTTCGGATGGTTTCCTGTATTGTGAGAACATCAGGGTTGAGGATATCATGGAAAATGTGGAGAAAAGGCCCTTCTATTTGTATAGTAAGCCACAGATTACTCGGAACTTTGAGGCTTACGGAGATGCTTTGGAGGGTCTAAGGTCGATTATTGGGTATGCGATCAAGGCCAATAATAATTTGAAGATTTTGGAGCATTTGAGGAAGTTGGGTTGTGGAGCTGTGTTGGTTAGTGGGAATGAGCTCAAGCTTGCACTTCATGCTGGATTTGATCCCACCAGGTATGCTTATGCATTCTGTATCTGCAGCTGGAAGATTTCTTTGGGAGCTCGAGTGCTATATCATTTACTTGATCACACCTGGCTTTTACTGATCACTAACTGTGCATTCAAAAGTACAAAACTTAATTTGCAGTATATGGTTTTACAGTAGCTAGCTCTATTTAGGGGTTCATTGATACCGAACGTCTGAGAAGGAGCTTTGTATTCTAATCTGGAACTTTGGACATGAACAGGTGCATTTTCAATGGAAATGGAAAGATCTTGGAGGATTTAGTTTTAGCTGCCCAAGAAGGCGTCTTTTTTAATGTGGATAGTGAATTTGATTTAGAAAATATTGTAGCGGCTGCCAGAATTGCTGGCAAGAAGGTTAATGTTTTACTTCGGATCAATCCTGATGTTGACCCTCAGGTATTTGCCTTCTACATTTCGAATGCAACGTGAATTCCGATCCTAATTTTTGAACAAATATAATAAATATCTTTTGGGTTGACACTGTTAATCCAATACCAGGAGAAAATATTTTGATTGAGGTAATCCATTGCCTAGAGAATATTTTCCAATTCAGAGTAGCTGCTGGTTGGTATGAACCATTTGAATATTGGGATTTTAGATAAGAAACGGGGGCCTCTCAATAATTTTATATGCTATTTTTGTACAGTCGTCGCAAAAATTGGTTGGACGTAATCAGGTTGTGCCATTTATTTTTTCTTCATATCGCTATCCTTTTAATGAGCCAAAACCAAGACAATGAGAAACAATGTGTAAGACAATGAGAATGATGTAGACTATGTTTTACTTCGATTACTTAAATGCTAACTATGGAAAATGGTGGCTTCATGTTATATATAGTGTTAAATTTCTTTTTGTTTTCGGTATCCTATAGGTCCATCCTTATGTTGCTACAGGAAACAAAAATTCAAAATTTGGTATTAGAAATGAGAAGTTACAATGGTTTTTGGATGCTGTAAAAGCACACCCGAACGAGTTGAAACTTGTCGGGGCTCATTGTCATCTTGGGTCAACAATTACCAAGGTATGCCAACTGCACTCATATTTAGAGTCTTTACTTTCTCCAATATGTAATTTCAATTTATATGGAAGTATGATGATATAGGCTGTAGGGCAAGTACTGGTGTATTAATCAATTGCTGTTAACTGGAAAAGTCTAGAGTTCAGTGCCTTGTGGACATACTTCCGATGTTCTACGCAAATCTCTCTCTCTCTCTTATGTTTGTAGGTGGACATCTTCCGGGATGCTGCAGTTCTAATGGTCAACTACATTGACCAAATCCGAGATCAAGGATTTGAGGTTGATTACCTAAATATTGGAGGGGGTTTGGGCATAGATTATTATCATACTGGTGCTGTACTTCCTTCACCAAGGGACCTCATTGACACGGTAAGAATCTTAATTGTGCATGCCATATCCCATATTAATGTTCTAACAACATTTTCAGGATGCATTAGTTTCATAACTGATTCACGTATTGTAGAAATGAATAATGTTGATATGCTTGGCTATATTCTGTGTTTCACTCATACCTATATTACTAAACTCTTCAAATACTTGTGTGCTTGATGACTACTACTTCCTAAATAGGATCTATTGACTCTTTGTATTTTAATCATCTTGGTGTCTTGAAGGGCAAGGATGGCATCTTTGCTGTAGATAGTATCAATCTGTTGTCTTAATTACTTTACATGTATAGTGCACTGTGGTTCTGCATATGTGGTAACTTATATTGGCATTGTCCATCATTGTTTTAGGTCCGAGAACTGGTTCTCTCACGTAATCTCAATCTGATCATAGAACCAGGAAGATCACTTATCGCAAATACCTGCTGCCTGGTGAATAGAGTCACTGGGGTCAAAACTAATGGAACAAAAAATTTTGTCGTGATTGATGGCAGTATGGCTGAACTTATCCGGCCAAGTCTTTATGGTGCTTATCAGGTAAATTTGAATGCAGAATCACTAACCTTAGTACTGAGTGCATTTAACAGCAGGATAATGTGCTTAGAATTTATTGCATTCGTATCTTCCTTTCTATATTCTAAAAGTTTTTGTTCTCTCAATGTCTACGATTTCTACTGCATAACTGGCATCTTGTCGAGGACTTTCAGTATAGTGCTTAGAAAGCATAATTCTATAGCTGCAGATAAAACTAAACAGTTGTTAACATCACATTTTATTACGGCTTTATCCTCTTCAATTTATCCTGAATCAGACTTTTTCTAGATTGTACTTATACTGGTTTGTGATTCAAATGTTCTTGGACAAGTCTCTTTCAACTTGGACTCAGTTATTATTAGTTTTGACTAAATCATATCAGTGCCTGTTTGTGTTGGATTTACAACCACTAGATGCTCTAATTTGGTATCATAGCTTACTTTATCACTTGATGTTTATTTCTCATTCTTTAGCTCCCTCTTTCTTCTGATTCACAATAAAGTTGGTTGTGCTTTCTTGCAGCACATAGAACTTGTCTCTCCTACTCCTCCCGAGGCTGAAGTTTCAACTTTTGATGTGGTGGGTCCTGTCTGTGAGTCTGCTGATTTCCTGGGAAAGGATAGAGAGCTTCCAACCCCTAATAAGGTAATGTTGTTTCTTTCTCGTAGAAGTTTATTGAAAATTCCTCCTTTCATTTCCTGAAAATGTTTTTGTTTTCTAGGGAACCGGTTTGGTAGTTCATGATGCAGGTGCTTACTGCATGAGTATGGCATCAACTTACAATCTCAAGATGCGCCCTCCTGAATACTGGGTACTTCATAGCTTTGAGCGATCATTTTAACACCATTGATATGATCAAATTACTTCCAAATAATGTGACATTTCCTGAATGCTGGGTACTTCATAGCTTTGATTGATCATTTGAGCACCATTGATATGATCAAATTACTTACAAAAATGTGACGTTTGGTTCCACCACTTTCCTAAAATCCTACTTTTATCTAACATGCGGTGAAAGAGACTGCATTCTTAAACTTGGAACATCTCATTGATTAGCTTAACAATCCTCATTGAAAGAGTCTGCACTCAACAATCCTTATTTGTTGAATGTTTTCTTGTCCAATGAGTTAGCTCCCAATATTTGGATTATTTTGTTTAGGTTGAAGAAGATGGATCAGTGGCCAAAATCCGGCACGGGGAGACATTTGAAGATCATTTGCGGCTTTTCCACGGTCTGTAATTACAGGCCATATGTTCTGTCTTTTAACAAATTGGCTTAGGAGTTGCTTACATTGCAGTTTGAAGTTGCTACTATTCTCAATTATATTGAAGTTTGCATGTCTCCCCCTCCTCAACGTTGACAGATGAATTAATATATTTTGCATCATTTGAAAAGATTTGCTAGAAATAATGGATAAAATGCTAGAAAAGTATTTCTTTAGAATATAGATGAATTGAGGAAGAGTCATGTGTGTATCTGACTGTTAGCCAAACGGGATAACACATTTTGATCTTCGGTGAGTTGAGTTGGTAAGTTGGAGCTGTCATACTCAGTTTCTGCTCTTTGGATATTATTTTCAATGGAAGATAAATGCATTTGATTGTATCTTTCAAGTTTCAATTTCATTTCAGAGATATTCTAATATTTGTCTCCAAAAGAATATTGTGGATAGGGCCAGTACAGCATCTGATGAAACTGGATTCTTGGGTAGTTCCAATTCAATGGTTTAAGTACAAGCCAATGCAGGTTTGATACGTTAAAAACCTCAGAAGATTTGGAACATTGCAGAAGTGAGCTTTACAACACTTGAAACTGTTGAAAGGCTTAAACTTTTGATGATTTCTTGTCCGCGTATCGGTCAGAACTCTGTGGTCTAACATTTTGTTTCCCAATGTTATGACCCGAAGGAACTTCAGAGTTGGTATAGATTCATGATTGTTATACAGAGAATACTAGCTCAATTATATATCCAGCTGAACATATACCATCCTTTGATGGCTCTTCAGATTTTATTTATGGCTTTAAGCCATAGATAAAAGGATAAAAGATGCTGTGTTCTAACATGGTCACCCATGAATGTACAGAAAGGTCTCAGGAGTCATTGTTTGTTAGCTCTGGGTCTGCATTTGAGATTCGAGAACCTGTCTCAGAGAAGCAATTTCAGAATCAAAGCATATGTTTCTGTACAAGAGAATTTAGAATACAATTCTGGCAATCCTTCCATGTCTATACCTCATCAAGAGCATAAATAATTAAATATCATATTCCAAATTCCCTTAGCTGCAAAGCTCATATCCAATATTGACAATGGTGTATTTATCTCTAAATAGCCCTTATGTCCCTGCTCTAGATTCCAACTTTTTCTGATAGATAACAGAAATTCAATACTTGTACAAATAAGAGAATACCAGATATACTCTATAATACAGATTTCTCTTCATGTATTCGAATCCTCTTTTGCCTGGCAATGAAAGCTTCAACAGTGGACCTGAACTCCTCGTTGCTCATGTTATCTTCAGGATAAGACTTCTCTACCTGAGAATCAACACTCCTCCTGAAGGTTTCAGTCACTGCCCTTCTGAGTTCCTTGCAAGGCTTGTTAGGTTTCGGTCTCTGAAAGTCTTCTGATCGACTTCTTTGGTAATTCCTGATTCCTGGAGCAGAACAGGTCCTCTCAGTGACAATGAATTCATACCGTTGCCTGCCCTGACTCTTCTCAACAAACTCTTCATAAAGATCGGATTTTGAACTCCGTTCCTTAGAATCTTTCCCTGAAAACTGACCCGATTTGACAAAAAGAGTGACAACTATTACGTTACCGATCACAAACACAAAGCGAGGACTCAAGAGGATGACTTTTAAATCCTTGAAATACCCTCCAGAATTTTTGACAGCAACTGGGAGTTGGATTGTAAACCTGGAAACTAAAGCCAGAACAATGCAGATTTCGACTACCCTGAAGCAATTCGCAATCTTTCTTAGTTGACGATGCTTCTTCATAGCCTTTGCCTTCTCAACAGTTACATTGCAGAAGTTGAACGAATCCATTTACTCTTTGGCAATTGAGAGATCGGATCAACTGCGAAAGTTCGCCAAAAAGATTCAAAAACTTGGGTTCTCACTCAAAAGCCTTGGCAAGAACCATTTCTGTACGTAGAGAAAAGACCAAAGCTGCCATTAAAACCGCAAATATCAAAGCTGATAAGCTGCTGCCTGGAAGAATAAAAACAGGGAGAATAGGAGAAAGACAGCAGAGGAAAAACAGAACAAGCTGGTTGTTTTCCTAGGCTTTATCAACTTGGTGTTGGTTCCTGAAACCTTGAAGGTCCTGGTTCCTGAAACCATGGAGTTCCACAGGACACTAGTGTGCTGTATATAGAAGGCGAAAAATGTCAGGCAAATCTGCTTTGCCCAAGTGCTTCATCTTTCTTTTTAGGTTTTATATTCTCTAAGAAAGGTTTTATAAATTATTTCTTTTACTTTATTCATAATGTGATAGTTGTCGGCCACTTTTCCAACTATTAATATTTTTTATTAATTCAATTGTGATGCTAATAAAATACAATTGTGATATTTGTATAATTAATATTTCAAAATTATGAAAAATTCTTTAATTTATATATAATTAAAATTTATCAATTATTAGAAATATAACATATATTTTTAAATTTAACTATTTAACTTTTCTACTTAATAATTTTAATATAATATTTGTTAAATTTTATATAGAATATTAGTTTTTCCTTTAGATTGTATGTCGAGCTTTAAATGATAGATAGAAATTATAATAGTTAACAAATATCCATATAAGTTACATTTCCTAATTTTATCTCCAATATTATTAATTTCCCTATAAATTTGATTAAAATCAATGTCAGGAGTTAAAGTGATAAGACAAGAGGTTTACGGTTTAAAAGATTCGACTAGTATTAGATCATCATAAATTCGATTAAAGATGAATAAAATTGAAGAATTAAAAATAAAATTAAAAGAGATTGTCTTTAATTTATAGTTTAATTAAAAAAGACTATCAAATAAAGATTATTAGTTTTTTTGGTTCACAAAAATTGATTAATTTATAAAAATGGAATATTAATTAATAAATTGATTAATTTTAATAATAAGAGTTATTAAAATAAATCGAACCGAAAAGTTAAAAATTGAACTAATTTAAAATTTTTATTATTAAACAGTTCGAATCGTTTTGATTTTTTAATCATATTTAAGAATCCATCCAATAATATTTTTGGAAGTTGTTAAACATCAATTAAAATCCTATTTTTCTTGTGCATACTTTTTAACAAATGAGGACATAGAGACAAACCAACGTGTGAAATTCCCACTACCTTGGAGATGCACTGAGGTCACCCATTTCTTTAGAGATCAGATTTTATGTTTTGGATACGGTATTCCTATCATTTTTTATTAAATCTCATTTATATATTTATATAGACCCTATATTTTATATAGATGAGATTTAATAAAACAGAGTTGGAGCTGTTTAGAAATTTTCGAATTGGATTCATTGACGAATTGGATTTAGTTACATTTGTGAGATTAAATTAAATTCAATTTACATCGTTTAGAATAAATCTATAAATATTATAATTGAATTCAATTATATTGTTTGGAACACAATAAAAATAAATCTAACTACTTCATATGACTTTTTTATCCTTAACTAAAAATAGTATGTAATCAATGTGTGTATGTTTTATAGTAATTTGTATATTTATGATGTATATATTTAGAAAAAGAATTTTAATGTTTTGAAAAGAATTGGCTTTTCAATCACACACCAACTTGCATCATTTGAGATATGAATTAAATTCATAAAAAAATGAAATTTAACTACGTAGTTAAATTCAAGTCATTTTTTTCAACATTTCAAACGCATAAATTGAATTCAATTATATAAAATTAATGAATTGAAGATTAAATTCCAAACGGTCCGAGAGTAAGTTAAGGAGTTAATGTGATTTCTTACACACTAAGAAAGTACCAATACGTAGTGTAACCACGTGTTTGTTACGTTTAATTCAAAGCCTTTTTGTTTCCCTACTTGTAGACCCACCACCATGAAAGCCTTCTTTTTCTCTTTTTACTTTTTAAAGGGTAGTTCAGTTGCCAAATCAACTAAAAAATTCTAGGCTTGAGTTGTGTTATTTTTTTATTTTTGAATAGTACATTTTGATATAAATATATAATATTTAATTTAAAAATGTTATAATAAAGTATAAATTTGCAATATCTTTTCCTATATATAAAAAATGAAAAATTATATTTTATTATTTTATATATCCACTCAATTTATCAAATTTTAAATAATAAAAATTGTTCCTATTCAAAACAGAAAAAACAAAATTATCTCTTTGATGTGTTGTATAATAATTGAAATTTTAATAATACCCAAAAATAAGAATCTATGTAATAAATTTATAGATAGAGTCAAAACTTTAGATAAAGGTTTTCTTCTATGTTATTATACTTTAAAAAGAAACTATTTTTTACTAATTTAAAAATATATATATATATATATATTAAAAGTGAAGATACCTATTTCTGAATTTTTAAAATTTTTTAATAAATAATTTATTTAAAGTATGCAATTTATAAAATATTACATAGATCCAACAATTTTAGCGTTACTTTTATGGTGAATTAATTAATAATGCTGATTTAAGTAGATTTAATTATCGGAAATTTTTCAAGAAATTTTAATTTGAATGTCTCAAATATATGATTAATGTAGATCTATCAAAAACATTCTCTCTCTTAGTTAAGGATAAAGTTGCATATATCTTGACCTCTACAGACCTTACGTTAAGTAGGACTTCTATTAAAATGTTGTTGATATTGTATCTTTAAACGGTCAATAAATCTTCTTCTATCCTAATAATTTTCCATTTCACCTCTTATTTTCATGCCATCATCATCACATCTAGTCTAAAATTTTGCAATAAAGCGAAGTTTAGGAAAGCCTGATATTCATATATTTCTCTTAAATAATTGAGCTCAAAATATAGAATTGAAGTTCAAATTATCAAACTATGATGGTATATTCTATGTGACCTTTGGACAATAGGAAAGGGCATGCAAAACGATTATTAGAAAAAACAAATAAAAGCAACCAATTATAATAATTAAGCACTTAGCAATAATAAATTAGATTAAATCATTATCTTTAGGTTAAATATTTGGAATCTATTGATGATAATAATACATAATCCAATACCTAACTACTTAATTTTTTAATTAATTTAGTTCACAAAGCATAATGACCTTTTTCATTTGATGAGATATCAAATTTTCCTTTTTATTTTTATTTCTTATCTACCTAAAATTTACATATAAGTACGAATCCTTTCAATCTTAAAGGTGGATGCTCACTAGATGACACATGAGCTATTAATTCACCTTATATTCTCTTATATTAGATTAAAAAATGTAGAGTTAAATTCAATTTTGATAAATTATATCCTATTTAATTAAAATTTAAACTAAATTCAAATATAAAAGAACACTAACAATTCCGATTTATAAATTAAAATAATTTATTTCATTTTATGTGTATTTATTTTTATTTTATTACTTATTTATATATTTTTAGTTATTACATATTTATTTTTTATTATAATTATTATCATCTTTTATTTCTATTTTATGTTATCTTTAATTATTATATTATTATTTTAATACGTATATGCATGTTCATATTTTTTTTCTTTTCACTTCATGCAGGTCAAACAGTCTTATTACTAATTAAGAGTAAGGTTGCATACTACTAAACTATTAGAAGCAATAGTCAGAACGCATATAGTAAAAAATTTAAGACAACTATATAATAATAGAGATACCATAACTAAAGCCTTTCTACACACAGAATATGGATATGAGTATCAAGGCTAAAAGCATAGGCGAGCTCAGTTATAAATCTTATAAATTCGACTGCTTCATCAAGTGTAAAATTCTTCTTTGCCTTTTGCTTTGCATCTTTGAATAAAGGACACACACACATGTTGGATTCCTTCATTTTTTAGTCACATGCCACTATTTCATTTATTCTCTACCTCATCATCAATAATTTAATGGATTGCCTTATTTTCTTTAATTAAACTCATTCATGAATTAGCGTAAACAGAATTTTGTATATACTAAGTTTTGATT
>JAOTJB010000209.1:41011725-41022448 GCA_027123815.1 Erythroxylum minutifolium | reverse complement strand
ATAATTATTATCATCTTTTATTTCTATTTTATGTTATCTTTAATTATTATATTATTATTTTAATATGTATATGCATATGCATATTCATTTTTTTTCTTTTCATTTCATGTAGGTCAAACAGTCTTATTACTAATTAAGAGTAAGGTTGCATACTACTAAATTATTAGAAGTAATAGTCAGAACGCATATAGTAAAAAAATTGAGATAACTAGACAGTAATAGAAATACTGTAACTAAAGTCTTTTTGCACACAAAACATAAATATGAGTATTGGGGCTAAAAGCATAGGCGAGCTCAGTTGTAAATCTTGTAAACCCTACTGTTTCACTAAATGTAAAATTCTTCTTTGCCTTTTGCTTTGCATCTTTGAATAAAGCACACACGCACATGTTGGATTCCTTCATTTTTGAGTCACACGCCACTATTTCATTTATTCTCTACCTCATCATCAATAATTTAATGAATTGCCTTATTTTCTTTAATTAAACTCATTCATGAATTAGCGTAAACAGAATTTTGTATATACTAAGTTTTGATTGAGTGACACTAAAATATAATAGCACACCAAAAGATGCATTATAAGATATTCTAAAATAATGTTTCCAAGTAAATTAATTTTATTATAAACGATATCAAATTACAAAAAGGTTTAAGAGAAAGGAAAATTATAATTTTATTATGATAAATTATGAAAATAAAATTAAAATTAAATAATTAAATACAATGTGATGTTGTGAATTAATGACTTAAATTGAAAAACTCGAAATAATAATTTTTATAAATGATACAATTACATAAAAATCAATGAAATGAAATAATCAACTTTTAGCCAATTGTGCTGTTATGGATTAAGGGTAATGTTCAATTTAAGAAAATAAATAAGTCTAAAAATAAATTATAAAAACTAGAAAAATGAATAAATAGACCACAGAAGATGTCTGAGAAACTAATATCTTTTATCCGACCTGCCGGATTCGAACCAGCGACCTAAGGATCATCTGTTAGGGAATCCCACTACAGTCCTCCGCTCTACCAACTGAGCTAAGGTCGGCTTGTTTGGAACGGCCTAATGTCAATTCTTAATATCTTACTAGTAGTTCAGATTTTTACCCCAAACCAAACCGGCTCGAAATTAATGAATAGAACCGGAGTTAACCCAGTTTAGGACCATACTTATTCTTTCCGACTAAAACTCCAAAAAAAAAACAACCTAAGACTAAAAAAAATTATTGTTTTAAAAACCAGACCAAAAGTTAAATCTATAAAACAAAAGGTTTATAATTTAAAAAATTCAATCAGTATTAGACCTTTATAAAACTAGTTAAAGATCGGGTAAAATTACATAATTTAAAATATGATTGAAGGATATTATCTTTACTCGTAAATAATTTAAAGTTTAATTAAAAATCAAATTATTAAATAAAAATCAATTTATTTGTTTTTGTTTATAGATTAATTTACGAAAATCGACTGATTAATTAATAGATTAATCGATTTTTAACAACAAGATTTATTAAAGTAAATCGAATCGAAAATTTGAAAACTAAACCAAAAAGTAAGACGATTCAAACTTTTTAAGTCAAACTAGTTTCGTTTTTTAATCAATGAAGAAAATAATAATCAAATTAAATTAAGTTTCGTGTTAGACTAACCTCTATCATTAAAAATAATAATAATCAAATTAAATTAAGTGTCGGTCAGACTAACCTCTATAAATACACCTTACAATAATCCAACATTAGGGCTGAGGCGTACATTCTTAGTGAAGAAGGCCATGTGGTGCTGGATCTCATTTTCCGGGAGATTATCTTATTGTTTGATCTAATCCATAAATTGACTTTGAAAAGTCAGATTTACGAGTTGGTCTCATTGCACAACTGTAGGCAAGCCCCGTTACAAGCGGTGTAAACTAATAGAAGCTAATCATTCTCGAATAGCTAGCTTGGTGACCATAATCTTTTCATTAAATTGGTCAACTCTTCCTAATTAAGTAATATAATTATTTTAAGTCTGACTAAACTAATCAAAACAGTCGCCAATGGGGAAAAGGGTAACGTACCAACATTCATGGCTGCTTAACTCACCACCGCTTAAGTAAACTTAAAATTACCATCCATGGTTTAATTAGCTCAAGTAAATTTACAATTCATGGCTTAGCTTAGGGAAGCTTATGGAAACTCAAACTTGCCATTCATGGTTTAGCTTAAGTAAACTTGAAGTTAGCATTCGTGGCTTAGCTTATGGAAACCTAAATTCCCATTCATGGCTTAAGTAAACTTATTATCAATAGCTTAGATTAAGTAACCTTAAACTTAGCATTTGTGGCTTAGCATAAGTAAACTTTAACTTACCCTTCGTGGCTTAGCTTAAGTAAACTTACCATTCGTGGCTTAGCTTAAGTAAACTTAAACTCACCATTCAAGGCTTAACTCAAGTAAACTTAAACTTAATCATCCATGGCTTAATTCAAGTAAACTTAAACTTACCATTCATGGCTTAGCTGAAGTAAACTTAAATTCACCATTCATGGCTTAATTCAAGTAAAACTCACCATTCATGGCTTAGCTTAAGAAAACTTATCATTCATGGATTAGCTTATGTCTAAGAATCTATGATAGATGCAACATTAGATCAGCTAATCACGCATGAAATGCTAATTAAAAGCTTAGAACGACACAATATAAACTACCCCGAAAAGCCTCTAAGCAGTAAGAATAATCTCAATCCAAAGATTATGGAATGTAAAAGAGAATCCAACTTAATGATTTGTAGCAATAAATTTCTTAGATCCAAGTTAATTAATGATTCCTAGAAATAAATTTCTTGCCCAAAGAATACGACATGTTACTAAATATAGAAATGCAAAAAGAGCATTAATCTCATTCTAACTAATGGTTCCTAGAGAAAAATTTCTTGACCAAAGAATACGACATGTTACTAAGTTTAGAAATGCAAAAAGAGCTTCCACTGCCAACAATTAATCTCATACTCTACCAACGATCAAACAATTGAATAAATCAATTTTTCAATTTGATTTTCAACCTTTCGATTTAGTTTATCTTATTAATTTTTATTATTAATAATTAATCAATTAGATTTTATAAATTAATTAATTCTTATAAACTAGTAATTTTTGTTTAATTGTCTCCTTATTCAATTGAACTTTAACTTTTAAACAAATAAGGATAGTCTCACTTTTTAATCTTTTTTTAAATTATTTATTTTTATTTAATTTTTATTATATACTTATTTTATGACAGACTAATGCCAATCCAACCTTTAAATAATAAATAACTTAATTATTTTACTAATTTAATTTTCAATTCAATTTTTAAAACATTACGTAGGACAGAGACGACCATGAAGAATAAACAAAGTTATGGTGTTCAGACAATGCCAAGCATGAACTCAGAAGTCTCCGCTAACGGCGTTTATTGGTAATAACTTGTTAATAAGCACAGATCTCGAGCAAAGTTCGATCAATTTCTAATTGTTTCAATGTTTTTTATATTGATCTTATCAAGTAACTTCAACTATAAATACCTAAGTCCACCACCATTATTTTGCAGGAAAGACAAGACTCACCATGGCTAAGGTTTTTAGAGCTACTCACTTTCTTGCACTCTTCTTCATCCTCATCCTCCTCGCAGGCACAGGTTAGTGGTTGCACCACGTACAAACTAAGCTCTTCCATGTAACCCTAGTTGATACATTCTAGTGTAATACTACTATACTTTAGCATATGTTTTAGAAAAATTAGGTTGTTTTTGTTATTGGTTTCTTGCACTTTGCTTATTTGTTGTGATGGTTCTTCAGAGGTATCAACTGCATCTGCCAAGCTGCCCAAGCTATGCTCGAGGAAAAGCAAGACATGGTTCGGGGTCTGCATTTTCTCTTCCCACTGCAACAGGCAATGCAGGACATGGGAGAAAGCAGATCATGGAGGTTGCCATTGGGACAAGCGTGGCTTTGCTTGTTTCTGCTACTACAAATGTAAGCAACCGACTCCATAATTGCAATATCTGTATGTTCTTTATGTATTTTAAAGAGGATCACAACCTCTTTCGTACCAGTGTTTTAAGGTTCGTTAGAGCCCGATCATAATAACGTGCAGTACTAGGGTTAGGGTTGGCAGTTCGACTCTGGTCACCGATCCAATCCATTGTCAACTCTGAGTAGTACTGTAGTTTACGTGTGTTTGTAATGTTTAATGACATCTCATGTACTAGCTAAGACGTCGTGAATAAAATGTTATATGTTTAAGTTGTTTCATGCAAAAATAGTGCTTCTTCTCGTTATATGAGAAATTGGTTTCAAGCGATAAAACTTAATCTACAACACTAATTCATTTGCTTTTATCAATATTTTAAAAATTGGACTGAAAATTAAACCGATAAGACAAACGATTTAAGGTTTAAAAGGTACAAATATTATTAAACAGTCATAAAATTCGCTAAATATTGAATAAAATTAAATAATTTGAAATATAATTGTCCATCTACATCTAAAATTTTGAAATTTGATTAAAAAAGATATTGTTAAATAAAAATTAATTGATTTATTTAAGTTTATAAAAACTTATTAATTTATACAAATTAACTGATTAATTAATAAATTAGTTAATTTTTAACAACAAGAGTTATTAAAGTAAATCAAACAAAAAATATAAAAATCAAATTGAAAAGTTTGATGGTTCAAAGTTTACAATTAAATTAACCAAACTTATTGAGTTTTTTAATCATTAGTTTTCATTGAACTGCATACTAAAATCGGAACTCTAGTGAATTGCATGCTAAAATCAGAATTAAAAAAATACAACACTTATAGTGAATCTTGATGATACGGAAATTTTGAAGAGTTCTAGTATTATACAGTCTTACTTTTAATTAGTATAGACTATTTTTAAAATTAATATTATTAAAAAATAAAAATTATTTTAATCTAATAAAGAAAATGATGCAAATTGATATACACCAGCCCAATTCATGGGCCTTTGGAAGCCTAATGGACAATGTACCTAACTTATTTATTTGACAGGTCTTAATATGATAAGGAATGTATTATAAGTTATTCCATCATATTAAATCATAGAGTTTGGCGTTTAGTACATATTGCCTAGTTATAACTAATAAGAGTATCAAAATATTCAAGTAGTCCCTACTAATTACTTTTTTTGGAGGGACAATGACAGTACTGCATTTGCATTTCAGAAGATTGAGTACTGACTGACTATATATAAGTACTTATATTATAGGTTAAATGTGAAAGTAAACTTTTATTATCACTTTGATTGTTAACATTTATTAAAACGGAACTAATTACAACTTTGAATATAGTATAAAGTACTATTACAAACAATGATAATAATTTATTTAAATATTTTGTGAAATTTTGATTTACAAATTATAATTTTTATTAATATTTTTAAAAATTACAGCAACACAATAATCCAACAGAAGTTTCGCTAAATAACTAACCGTAAATTTTTGACAAAACGTGCAATTTACACTTTACGATTTTTATTAGAATATAATTTGAATTTATAATTTGAATTCTAACATTTTATAGCGTTTAAACCAAATGTTAATATTTTTAAACTGTTTAAAATAGATTGTTAATAGGTGTTGAAGTTAAATTTCTTCAATTAAGTGGGGCAACACTTTTTTACATTTTTAAAAATTGTTAGTGGACTCCATTATTGCATGTAGGTAACATGGTATAGTAGACCTCACTAATAAATTTAAAAAATAATAATTTAATTTTAAAATGTGATAATAAAATTCATTAACTCTTTCCTTATTTAAGTCTCTCCTTTGTAAGAAGTCTTGAGTTTGAGTTACTAAAGGAAGGAGAAGGGGAATTTTTCCTGTTGATGATCCCCTAACCTCCTGGGAATGATTCTTGATCTGATCAATTGTGGACGTCTCGCTTCCAGCAATAGTGTGGTAGTTGGAATTATTAGAAACCTGAGACAAATAAGAACCTGCTAAAGTAGGGACCAATGATCAATCAGCGGCCGACCAATCAATATGTGACGACACTTTGTGCGTAAAAGTGTATAGGTTATGTAGGAACTTGAAGAACCTTGGTGTTCCAGATTTACCTCTTCTGGGGCATTGGGGGTAGGTCTTAGGAGCTTAGGAATAGTCCGACGAAACCAAGATACCTAATGTATAACAAAAAAATATTCATTAACAAAATTATAAAAATATAAAAATGTAAAATTAGTGTTGACGTTGTTAGATAATATATAAAACCAATTAAGTTGACTTCACACAATAGCTTAAGCTATTGTGGTGAAATGGTCGCTTAACATGACATCAGAGCCTCTGTGACGAAGTGGTCATGAGTTCGAATCCTACCACCTACCTATAAAATTAAGCACAAGGTAAAATAGGTCTGTTCAAGTTTCAAGTCCAAAGAGCTTTCACTTGAGAGGATGTGTTAAAGAATATATAAAACCAATTAAGTTGACTTCACACAATAGCTTAAGCTATTGTGGTGAAATGGTCGCTTAACAGATGTACCACTGGTTCAATTCTATCAATATTTATATTTATTGAGAGCCTATTCTGAACATTTTAAAATATTAAGATTGAAGTTGAATGCTTTGAAATTAGGGATGAGAACTGGACCTAAGCTCTGATTGACCAGGCTTCACACCTAATTTTTATAAAAGTCAAGTCTCGAGTTGAGATTGAGCTTAATCTGTCCAAACTCGGCTCAAAGTTTGACTATTATATATAAAATGACATTATTTTAATACTTTAAATTGAAAAAAAAGTTTGGTCAGGTCAAGTCGGGCTTAAGCTCAGGCCTATTGCCTCAGGCCGAGCCCAAGACCCTAACAATTAAGGTCGGGTTAGTCAAACCCGACTCAGCTCATAGTCATCTCTACGCACAAAATTCTAAGATTCAAATTATATTTTAACAAAACCTTTTTTTACGGTAAAATAAAAAAGAAAAAAAGAAAAGTGTGCTTAGTCTCAAATCACAGGATATGATAACCTAGTGGACAATCATTGAATTAGAACCGATAATATTGACAAGTTGCTGCTCATAATATCTGATCATGTTCCACTACAACTGACCAATTCTATAACTTTCATACATGTCACGTGAACATTTTGTCTACTACCAAAATTCATACTCTTACTAATTTAATTTAAGGACTGATTTTTAAAATATTATTATTAAAACCCGTCAAACAACAAGTGCTGATTCTTGGGAGAGATCACGTGGACCCTAGTTGTCAAAATCATGTACTGTTGTTGAGTGTATTTGAGTAACGAGAGCCGTCCGTTCCTGGGGTTAGGTGAAAGTGTAAAGTGTGTCCAAAATCTGGAGATAAACTAGCACTGCCGTCTTGTTGTTTGGACTTCAATAACTGGGGCCCAAGCTAAATTCCAATTCAGTGTCGTTCTTCTTTTCATGAATAATAGAAAAGGACAAGAGAAGATAATTTAAAATATCTTATCATTTTGAGATTTTAAAATTTTCAATTTAATAATTAATTTATTAAAATTTATAAAACTCAAAATTAAAATATTGTTTTTATTCATATAACTAAACAATAAAAACCCACGTAATCTTTGACTTAATTTGTATAAAATTTTTAAAAATTAATTATTAAATTAAAAATTTTAACAACAAATTAAAAAATTATAAGAAATTAAAAAATGTGTAATTGGTTATTCTAAAAAATAAAACTGAATAACTTGTTTGAGATCAAAATCATATTTAATAAACAAAAATTTTCAACAAATTTTTAGAAGAATTATCAAATTAATAATAATTTTATAATAATTAAAAATATATCAACGGATACGAATCAAAATTAAAAAATATTATGAATTTTTTAAGAAGAATTTGATTTTTCCCTTTATTAAGAATTTTTATACGATCATTAAAATTCAGGGGTTTTCATTGAATTGCCCTATAGGGCAGGCCCAAATTGACCAAAGACTTAATTATTTTAAGCAAAATAAATAAGAGTTGAGTTTTGAGTAGGCCTAGGCTTGGGTAGTCCAACCCCAGATCTAATTAAAAAATACATTATTTTATACTTTTAATTTTAAATTTATTTAAAAATGACAAGAATAGGTCAGTCCATTGTCATCTCTAATTAAATATTATTTAAGTCAAATATTCTATTTTTGACTCTTTTAAAGAAAATATCATATCTCAATCAGTGTGTTTTGCTTTCCTACTTCCAACCAAGCAAAAGAGAGCAATTTGTAAGAAATGACAACAACATTTGACAAGTGGATCCAAGCCATGGGATGTTCCTCCACTAAAAGAAAAAATGCATCTAGAGTTGTCATTAGGATGACGTTTAGGTTCATACTCTATTCAATCTAATTTCTAAATCAATAAGTAAAATTTGAGTTAAAAAAATTTTAAATTCCATTCAGAGTTAATATTTAAGATAATATTGAATTCAAAATTTTAATATGATTCGAATTAAAATAATATTATTTGATTCAAAAGTCAAAAATTTTGAGATTGAACTAATTATTTAAAATTATATTATTTTAATCAAAATTTCAATCGTCAGCAAGTTAAAATTAATGTTTTAAATATTAAACCAGAAGTTAAATTGGTAAATAAGAAGTTTAAAGTTTATAAAATTTAAGTGGAATTAGACCGTTATAAAATTAGTTAAAGACAAATAAAATTGAAGAATTTAAAATATGCTTGAAATAGATTATAAGAATTTGAAGTTTAATTAAAAAATTGATTGATAAATGACAATTTATTTATTTAAATTTATAAGAATTTATTAATTTTAAATATCTATTGATTAATTAATTAAATAATTATTTTTAACAACAAAATTTATTAAAATAAATTCAGCCAAAAAGTTAAAAATTAAACTAAAATATTAACCGATTTAAAATTTTTTCTGTTAAATCGACGGAGCTAACCGGATTTTTTAATCGAAATTAAATTTTGACCAAACCAACCCTAGTCGTCATAAGTAGGAGCATAGGGTTATACCTGTCCCAACATTTTCCGGCCACGTCAATCATAGACCCATGCCTTTCCTTTTCTAGTATGTTTGATGAGATAACTCAAAATGTCTTTATCATAATTTTTGCCCACAGTTGAAAAGTACGTTTAGAATCAGCTGGACCGCTCACTCTTCCCATTAACTTCTTTTTATTTTGTTTTTTCTTGGACACAATAAACAGTCGTTTTGTTCGTTTTATATGAATCTAACATTTGGATTTTTACATGATATAATTATGAATTATCGTGTTGTATTGTATGATTTAATTAATTTATAATTGAAAAATAGTAATTAAAAATTTTATTTTTTACAAAAATCTATTTAAAAGTGTGAGAAAAGATTTCTCATAAAACCTCTTATGCTAAATGTCTACTTTTTAACACTTCTTGTTAAGAAAATAAATGTTATATACTTATAATTACTTAATGATAACTTAAATTGAATTTATTGTTTAATTCTAAATTACTAATTTATTAATTGAGTTTTTAATTTTTGACAAAGGTTAAGTGATATTTAAATTTAAATTATTAATTAAAATTTCAACTGACGAATTATTATATCTACTCTAAAATTATTATTTGCTAAAGTTAATTATATTCTGTTTTGTCATATTTAAATTAAAGTTAATAGAAAAATCTTACATCTAACTTTATATGAAGTGAAAATAAATTCAATTGTTTAAAAATCAGACCGAAAATTAAATCGATATGAGAAAAAGTTTAAAGTTTAAAAGTTCAAAGAGTATTAGAGCACCATAAAACTAATACATATTAAAAATTGAACAAAAATGAAACTTTTCAAATAGGATTAAATAAGAAGACTATTTTTATCAATGTTTTCAAAATATAAAAGTGAAACCGATAAAGACAAAGAGTTTAAGGTTTAAAAGATTCATCTATTTGTATATTGCCTTACTATTTGTCTTTATTAACGTTATTATAGTTTCTCTTTATTTGTGTATTTATTTTAATTTTAGTTACATAATTTTTTAACATGTTAGTTTTACTTATTTACTCTTTAACCTGCATCAATCTTTTATTGTCACATCTGCATGTAGGTTCATCAGAAACAGCCTCTCTACTATGTAGGGATAAGGCTGTGTACTATTAGATCTCTCCAGATCCCGTTCTATTGTGGGATTTTGGACCGAGTGATGATGATGATAATGATAGAAGAATGCTATCATTATCAATAAAAAAATTTAAAGTTTAATTGAAAAAGAAGATTGTTAAATGAAAATTAATCAGTTTATTTTAATTTATAAAAACTAATTAATTTACAAATATTATTAAACTAAATTAAACTGAAAAGTTAAAAATTGAACTGAAAAAATTGGTCAATTCAAAGTTTTCACAGTGAACTAACTCGATTTTTAAAACATTGGTTTAAATTTATCGAAGAAGTTGAAGTTTAATTAAAAATGAAGACAGTTAAATAAAAATTAATCAGTTTATTTTGATTTATAAAAATTGATTAATTTATAAAAGTAAATCGATTAATTAATAAATCGGTTAGTTTTTAATAATAAGAATTATTAAGGTAAATAGAATTAAAACATTAGTCGGTTTAGAGTTTTTATGATTAAGTCAGTCGAATTGTTTAAGTTTTTTTAATTAATAATATTTTGATTTGGAGTCATTCAAATTATTTGTCAAATTCAAACTTAATTTCAATTTAATTGACCAACTTGTAGTTTCGTGATCATTCTTT
>JAOTJB010000209.1:40974168-40992217 GCA_027123815.1 Erythroxylum minutifolium | reverse complement strand
ATAACAGGTACCTTACGATTAACAAGTTACTAAATAGAAACTTCATTAATCATATTTGAAACAGCTAATTAAGTAACCGAAAGAAAAAGAAAATCAAAGTAAGAACTGACGTTTCTCTGAACAAGGGAAGAGCGGTCCTGGTTTTCCATTTATGGTATGAGCATCGGATGCATTTGGTGGCAATCCCAGCTTGTTCCCTTGTTTCTCTATCTCTTCAACATCAAAGTTCCACCATTCTCCTGCATCATTTTCCAGGAATTTTAACTCAACCTCTTGCTTTCAGTTCAAATTAATAGATAATAAATTGTTTCCTATATGTACTGAATGTATTGTAACGTAAGATTAAAAAACTCAACTGGTTTGACTAGTTCAATCATAAAAATTTTGAATAGGCTAATTTTTTGGTTCAGTTTTTAACTTTCTAGTTATATTTACTTTAATAAATCTTGTAGTTAAAAATCTATCATTTTATTAATTAATAGGTTGATTTTTTTAAATTAATTAATTCTTACAAACTAAAATAAATCAATTAATTTTCATTTAATAATTTTATTTTTAATTAAACTTTAAATTCTTCAATATGTAAGGATAATCTCTTTCAATCATATTTCAAATTCTTCAATTTTATTCAATCTTTAACTGATAATATTACAGTCTAATATCAGTTAAACTTTTTAAATCTTAAACCTCTTATCTTACTGGTTAAACTTCTGGTTCAATTTTTAAAATATTAATTGTTACACTTATTTATATAAATAATTAACTCAATAAGAAATTAAATAAAAAATTGGAAAGAATAATAAAATACATAGACTTCTCGAAACTTCTAAAAATTTTCTGAATCTTTAAAATTTCAATTAAAAAATTAGTTTGTAGTTTTCATCATCATCATCGTCATCATTATCACTCAGTCTAAAATTCCTCTAATACTATCTTTTTTTTATAAAAACTCTTTTCTTAAATTACAATGAAACATATGCAATATGAACATTAGATATATACAAGTCAAATATAACTAATATGATTACTCAACTCAGCTGTTAAACTCAACATAAACTAATTAAATTTAACTTAAATTAATAATTTAAGGTAATTATAATAAATTATTAATTTATATCATGTTTAATTTATTTGATTCAAGTTTGAGCTCAATTGAATCCCGATATATAAACGTCATATTGATACTAAGTATAAAATATTCATATCGTCTTTCTTTTTTAACCGACGTACAAAATAAGTAATTTTTCTAAAAAATTGAAAATTTTTTGTATCAAGTAAATCTATTGACTTTAAAAAGAATGATGAATTTAATTAGGGATTAAATATATTTTCATTAATTATAATACATATTTTCGTTATCACTTCCAAAAACATAAAACCCATGTTCTTGAAGTCTTACCTAGAATCACAATCTCTTCCCTGTCTGGCTGAGGAAAAGGAAATGGAGTCCCTTGCTTAGGCATTATAACAATAGCTCCATAAACAGTAGCTCTTAGCCACAAGATATGTGCATGCCACCACAGTGTTCCTCTTTGACCTGTTACGTTAAAATCATATGCATAACTCTTCCCTGTCTGGATTGGACATTGTGTTATATAAGCTGGTCCATCTGCCCATCCATTACGATATTGTTTCAATCCATGCCTGTCATAAAAACAAAAAAACAAGAGATTTCAGGTCAAAATCTTACACAATCTTCACAATCAACCAATCCTACCAGTGAATCGACATGTTGTATTGTGCATGGTTTGTGACATTGATCAGAACTCTGTCTCCTTCTCTGACATATACTGTTGGTCCTGGAAACCTTCCGTTTACTGTCACAATAGGCTTGGAATGACACAACCTGCTAATGTTTTTCACCTGAACCTGGAAAAAGAGCAGTAAACAGTTCCACCAGTTAAAGCAAGACCGCACAAATGTTAACATTCGAAAACACATCATTCATGGAACACGTACATCGAATTGGTATGTCTTGACGTCAGCTTCAACAGGAACAGAAACAAACCCAAGTAAGCAAAGGATGAGAAAGGAAGAACCCAAGTAAGGTTTTCCGGTTACTGCCATGGTTGGTGCAATATGTTTATTTGGTTGTATAAGAGACTGAGGTAGTCAAAAGTGGATTGTTTATTTTTATAGTGCTTGAAATAGCTTAATCAGTTTGTTAAAGGTAGTTGGAGAGGGTGGGTGTTGGATTGGGTAGGTACTTGGGGTGCATAACCAAAACTTGTAAGCAAGATACTGAGAATGACCTGAAAAAGGTATCAATTCAGCTTGAAGAAGAGATAAGAACCGCTAAGTAATATACTCAGGAATGTGTTCAAGAAATTAAAGAATACGAGCATGAGGGCTACGTGAGGCCTAACATGGCTTCCCTAAACCTAAACTTTACGGTCAAGGAAAAGAGACTTACGTTTTTACTTAGTTCATGATCGGTGTTCCGAAGGTTTATAATGGAACGGAATAGAATGAGATAGAAGAGAGAGTTTTATATTATATCTTATTGATTCTTAAACAGTAAATATGAAAAATCTTCGAGTTGGAAGGTTTAGAATAGAATGTAAAATAATAAACGACTTTACACTATATTACATTATAAACCCTTTATCTAAACAACATTTCATTATATTATATTTTGAACCCTTCTATCTCTCCCAAACAATAATTTTCTAATATTACATCTATTTACGTTCCATTTTATTATAAATCATTCCAATCCATTATATTACATTCCATTCCATTAAAAACTCTACATCCAATCAAACATAGTCTTAGGGTTAACAAATTTAGCTCAAGTCGATTGGACTAGCTCGATCAAGTCCAACCGATGTTGTTTTAATTTAATAGACTAAAATGGTATTATTTTAGTTTATAATTTAAAGAGTGTATATTATTTTAATCAATTAAATTAAATTAAAGTCTTTTAATATTAATATCATTTGATTTAATTTATTATCATCCCTATAAATTTACTACAAGGAAGTGTGCTCTCTCTTTTGCATGTAAATTGTCAAGAGATAAATTAAAAATGAGTAATATTGATTAAAATTTTAAGAGAGACAAGATTTAAGTAGCTTAAACATGTTAGGAGGAGACACCCTTAATCCTCCAGTAAGAAGATGCCAGAATAATGTGCTTAAAGAATGTAAGAGAAAAAATGAAAGCTTAAAAAGAATTTAAAAGAAGTGATAAAAAATGATATGACTTTGCTGAAATTTACCAATGACATAACATTTGATAGAAAACTTTAGTGTGTTAGGATACAGAAAAAGGATCTCATACACAGAAGTCATTCTCATTCCTTTGAGTCTTTTAAACATTTTTTGAAGTTTTATGTCTTGTATTTAATTTAAACTTTTAGTAATTAGTCTAGTTATTTAACCTATATATTTTCTTAGCCTAAATATTTAACTGTAATGGGTTGTTTGATTTTTTTTATTTTTCTTTTTTTATCTGTGTATTTATTTGTTTATTATATTTACTTTTACCCTTTACCTTATTTTATATTTATTGTATTATTTATACATATATCATCGTCGTCGTTGTCATCATCACCCTTGATGTGTATTTTATTTTTAGTTTATTTTTAATGATTTTTATTTTATTATTTTAATATGTATGTGCATATATTTATATATTTATTTTCATGCGAGTCTATCAAAAACAATATCCCTACTAATTAGAGGTAATGTTATATACTATTTGAAAAACTGTAGGGGTAGTAGTTTCGCAAAGTTTCCAATTTTACCACGGTCATCTGTAGCACAAACAAAAACAAAAACAAAGACAATGAAAAGCTAAATAACAAATAACACCAGAAATTTAGTAATGCAGCTCGACACTCCTTGCTTACATCTGCGGGGCCCTCACCCAAATTAATTCTTTTACCGAAGTATAATAGAATTACTCAAGGCTTTACTGAGCCGACACTATCTCTTAACCTCACTTCTTGTGAATGATTTTCACACCTAATAATACGATCAACTTGTGTTAACCTCAACAGAGAATTTTTCTAAACAATTATTAATTAAAAGATAACTAATAAAAATAACTCAATTGATCAATCAACTAAGAACAGAACAATAATACACTTGAGATAAAAGAGAAGAACAACTTCCCAAAGTTTCGAATCTTCTGAAGATTATTCTGATAATTATTCACCAATGACACTAGCTACCCAATCTGTTACTGCCTTGAAATTTTCTGCACTCCACTACCACGTGATCTGCTCATTCACTAACAATAAGAACACATGAAAGACACAAACCAAGAGACACTCACGATTCTTCATCAATTCAGCCCGCATGTATGTAGAAACAATCAAATCATGCATAACCCATTAGTTAAACACCCAACCAAAAACCTTCACCAAGTAAATAATGCTTTAAGTGCAAGAGCTGGGTCACGTTGGTATCAACCCAACTTTAGCTGTCTTCAATTTTCTTTACACCAAAAGAAAACTCACCAAAACACTCGTGTATTTTACTGCAAAAATGTGAACAGCACAGAGTGACCCACATAATAAGATTAACTTACTAGAAAATCACGTCCATATCCACCACACTACAAATCACATAATAACTCATATATGTCTCTCAAAGAATAGACTCACGCATCATTAAAATTCAAGACATTAAAACCTTCACTCACATCAATTACGCAAGCTACCACTAATGAAGGTAAAAACCGTGGAGATATGCGCAGGTGCACTCAATTGAACACTATAGAACTTGTCTTATGTTGTACAACCAAGATCCCACATCACCAAGAAGTCTTCACACACACGTTCACTTTCTAGATAACTCACTGCACACACAATCTCTAAAATCCCATGACTTTATTTCAACCCACTTCAAAAAAAATCGTTATCTTCTTTACATATCCCACTTAAAATAGAATTCTATCACAACTGAACCATTATCTAAAAATGTCAAAATTTAAGATATATACCATATATCTTAAAAATCTCCCCCTTTTTGGCATTTTTGTCACAACTCTTAAGCTCCCCTTAAATAACATAATTGGACATATAAACATCAAATTCATAATTCATATGAAAAATACTCCCCCTTAATTCATTATTAAGTTCCAAAGAACATCACAATTATCCAATCATCTAAAATTCTCCCCCTTAAGATAAAGAGATGCCAAAAAACAAGAAGAATAATCACATATATACCTTGAAATCTTCCCCTGAATTGACCAATCACCAAAAACACTTTAATGTCTCCCCCTTGGGACAAAATAGTGTCAAAATGAAAAATGCCCAGGAGATAAGTCCAAAATACTGCCTGATTTATGAGAGAGTTGAAGCTTGACGAGGATGAGGATGGATCTTCGTTGGAGCCAAATAGAAGACACAATGCAAATTACTAAAAAGATGAGTCGATAATGACAACATAAAAATTAAAGAACTAAAGAAGACAAATCCTTTTTTGTTTTTAACTTCTCTTTTCCTTTTTTTAATAAATAATATCAAACTATACTTCAAAAACGTAAAGCACACAGTCCATGTGCCCCTCGAAGAAATTTAAACCTGAGATTATTCCTCATCACATTATCTCGGTCATCAACTGTCTGATTGATTTCTTCATTTGAAGTAACTGACTTATCCTCAGTCTGAACAGTTTCTTCAAAAGCAGTAACTAACTGTGAATCTGGACACTTTCTTGTTTTTCCTTCACTACATCTTTGCACCTGTACTTCACCCTTTCTAACCTAAGAGTGCTTCGGTAACATGGGTTGCTGCTGAAAATTTAATGGAGAGTGTCTAGATTTTTTATTTTGACCCCTTTGAAACATAATTTGTAACATCTTGTAACATCTAGGCCTTATGCGTCTGATAACTCTACAAAAATGACACGTGGATACAAATTTTCGATACTTCCTCGAAGTTTCTTCTTGGACAGATCTGGATATGTCATCTTTCTCATCATTCACCTTGGAACAGTCACTTTTTTAGCCAACGCTTTGAAAATCCCCTTTAACCTTATTGATTTCATTCACTTTTTAATTTTTATATACTTCCATTCAACATCCTCAATCCCTTTTCAGTACTTACTAGTTTCACCAAGCTCATCTAAAGTTGACATCAATTTCTTCTCCAAGTCTTGAATAGTATTCCTCATAGAGAAGTTTTCTTCCTTCAACCTTTCATTCTTCCTACATGCTTTTACCCATTTTTCGTATATTAATTCATAAGTCTCATAAATGTTCTCTTTTTTATCACATGAACCACTGTCATTACCGTCATAATTTGAGATCGAGTCTTGAGCTTATTTGTTTGTGTTTATCTCGAAATTTTCCGATTTACTCCTTTTTTGTCTTCAGTTACTTCCTTTTCAGTTGCTGTCAAACAAATAACTGGATTTTTGCTATATAAAGTAACTAACACAGCACTATTAGTGTTTTCTTCTTCACTACCATATTCATTCTCACTCCAAGTACTAGTAAAGGATTTTCCTTTTCTTTTATTCAAAGTATTAACACATTCGGCTTGAACGTGCCAGAAGCATTGACACTCATGACATTGGATTCTCTTCACCTTCTTTTCACCCTTTTGAGCTTTGGCTTGTTACTTTAAGTTGATGTTCGATAAACTCCCACTAGGTTGTCTAAATTTGGGTCTGTTCTTTTTCATTCTTTTCAGCCATTTACCAAAATTTCGTAAGTAGTATCAAATCTTCATTTTCATCAGATTCATCTTTTGCATCATTCACACTTTTTCCAGTTTCTACCTATAATGCTAATCCTTTGCTTTTTTCTTCTTACTCCTTAAAAGATTCATTTCAAAATTGAAAGAATTCTAATTACCTTCTCCAATGACAGATCATTAATGTCACGGGCCTCCTCTATTGATGCAATTTTTGAAATAAATCTTGGAGACAGTGATCTCAGTATCTTCTTGATAAGTTTCAAATTGGAATATTTCTTTTCGAGTTGATGTGCCTGATTTGCTATATCTCGCAATCTTTCATGAAAGTCCCCAATAATCTCATTTTTATCCATCTTTAGTTCTTCAAACCTCATAGCTAACGTCTGTAGTTTTGATGTTATCATAGATTTGGACCCTTCATGAATAGTCTGTAAAGTATCCCACACTTCTTTAGCCAATTCACAGGCTGATATAATTGAGAAACATCCTTCATCAACAGCACTAAAAATCGCATGCATTGCTTGTGAGTTTCCAAGCGTACTTTCTTCTTCGGTTCTTGTCCATTCAACTGGATCTTTTCGAACTGCCTCTCCTTTATCATCAGTAATCATTGGATACGTCCACCCATATACGACCGAGTGCCAAGCTTTTGTATCCTGAGTTTGGATGAAGACTCTCATAGTTTTCATGCAGGATAGTTAGATCGATCCAACAGTGGTGGTCTGGCGATCGATGCACCCTCTTTTGTAGCCATGTTCGCGAAACTAGGATTTGCATCAATTTGCTACCAAGTTTTGAAACAGTAACCCGCTCTGATACCATTTGAAAAACCATAAGGGTAGTAGTTTCGCAAACTTTCATATTTTATCGTGGTTGTCTTTAGTACAAACAAAAACGAAAACAATGAAAAGCTAAATAACAATTAACATCAAAATTTTGGTAACGTAGTTCGGCACTCCTTGCCTACATTTGCAGGGCCCTCACCCAGATTAATTCTTTCACCGAAATATAATAGAATTATCCAAGGCTTTACTGAGCCGACACCACTCAACCTTTGACACTATCTCTTAACCTCACTTCTTGTGAAAGATTTTCACACTCAATAACACGACCGACTCGTGTTAACCTCAACAGAGGATATTTCTAAAAAACTATTAATTAAAAGATAACTAATAAAAATAACTCAAGTGATCAATCAACTAAGAACAAAATAACAATACACTTGAGATAAAAGAGAAGAACAACTTCCCAAAGTTTTCGGCTCTTCTGAAGATTATTCTGATAATTGTTCACCAATGACACTAGTTACCCAATCTGCTACTGCCTTGAAATTTTCTGCACTCCACTACCACGTGATCTGCTCATTCACTAACAATAAGAACACATCAAAGACACAGACCAAGAGACACTCACGAGTCTTCATCAATTCAACTCGTATGTGTGTAGCAACAATCAAATCACGCACAACCCATCATTTAAACACCCAACCAAAACACTTCACCAAGTTAATAACGATTGAAGTGCAAGAGCTGGGTCACACTGGTATCAACCTAACTTCAGCTGTCTTCAATTTTCTTTACACAAAAAAAAACTCACCAAAACACTCATGTATTTTGCTACAAAAATGTGGACAGCACATAGTGACCCATGTAATAAGACTAACTCGCTACAAAATCACGCCCATATCCACCACACTACAAATTACATAATAACTCATGTATGTCCCTCAAAGAATTGAGTCACGCAGCAGTAAAAATTCAAGACATTAAAACCTTCACTCACATCAATTACGCAGCCTACCACTAATGAAGGTAAAAACTGTGGAGATATGCGCAACTGCACTCAATTGAATATCGTAGAACTTGTCTTATGTTGTACAGCCAAGATCCCACATCACCAAGAAGTCTTCACACACACATTCACATTCTAAATAACTCATTGCACACACAATCTCTAAAATCTCATAACTTCATTTTAGCCCACTTCAAAAAAAAAATCGTTATCTTCTTTACATATCCCAATTAAAATATAATTCTATGACAACTGAACCATTATCTAAAGATGCCAAAAATTAATAATAATATATATACCATATATCTTGACAATTTGCTAGGTCCAATTATCCAAAAATGCCAAAATTCAATAATAAGATATATATCATATATCTTAACACTACAAAACCTCTCCAGACCTTGCATATTGTTTGCCTTTATTTTGATTAAAGGTTAACATGTAGCCCTTTGTTTCGGTGTGAATGTGTTTGCGAGCGTGCCAAGAATTTAAAGTAATTATAAACTAAGAAATAAGAAAAAAAGGATATTGTGACTCGTAATCTAAGACTGAAATCAAACGATTGTGTATGCTAGAAAGGGACAACAAATCTAACGGAAAAAAACTTTCCTTTATTGATAAACAATTCGGCAAAACACAATGACGAAGAAATTGCAAATTACTAATGACAATTGAAAAGAGAAGACTATGCTAAAAACTAGATAATTGCCAAAAAAATAAACTGATAGATTTGTTGGGATGTCAGGGTTTTGATATGTGAGATGTTAGAGAGCTTTTTATTGCTTCAAAACTTCTATTTATAGCCAAAACTGATGGGTGTCTAACCTTAATCAAACTTGCAATCCGATAAAATTTTATCCTATCAGATGGAGATAAAATTTGGATAAAACTTTATCCTTATCTTCTCATTATCTTGGATTTTAAGACTCCCACTCCAACTCAAATTCTATTGCTTTCCTCTTTGCTGAACACTGGATTTTTGATGGGCCAGGATTAGTGAATTTTTTTTGGACTTCGAACCATGACCTCTCTTTGGGCTTCAATTTTTGGCCCAAAATAGTAAAAAAGGACCGAACCCATTTTTCGTTGTAAACACATATCAACAAGACTTTTACTGAGTTGTTGTTGTTGTTAATTAAGGTTGACAAACCGACTCAAATTACTTCGATAAAATGACACTATTTTAATTTAATTAATTAAAATAATGTTGATTTTATTCTATAATTAAAACTAGATATTTTTAATGAATTAAATTAAAACACGACTCTATCTATTGCAATCTCATTTTTACTATACCTTTTAATCTATGTGCTCTCTCTTTTGCATGGGAAGTGTCATTTGGAACCTTAGACGAGAGGTCATCTTGGAACGTTGCTTCTAAGCTTTTGGTGCTTTTTACTTGGAATTTGTGGGACTACACAGTACGTAGCTTTAAGCACAGTATCTTACTGCTTTGATTTGACATATATAGCCCGAAATAGAATTGAGATTTTCTATTCTTATTAAGGATTTAAAAGCAAAAAGGATTCATTTTACTATTAATTTTGTATAAAAGACCCATAATTTTCTTATAATTTAACTAAGTTTTAAAAATTATCAAAATTTAGAATTATTGAATTTTCTATAGTTTTAATTTAAAAAATTCTTATTTTTATTAAAAAATAAAGATAAAATACATGTATTACAAATAATACACGTAGAATAATTAAATTTTGTTGATATGTAATTTTTAATCTTCACTCAAATAAATTAAATTCGGTCAAAACTAAAAACTTAAATTATTGTCCCGGTTTAGATTTAATTAATTTATGTAAAGGTTAATAATTAGTTAAGTTCTCTTATTAATAATATTTAATTAATATATATGTCAATGTAGTCAGTATACAAGACTTTCCGCTTTGCGAAGATTTGAACAAGATCATCGATGTACGCAACATTTTTCTTATATTTTTTACAAAAAAACTGTTTCCGTGATTCGAACCTATGACCATCTAATCACAAAGAAGCAATATATTTATTTTAAATTATAGATAATATGTATTGTTCATATTATATGTATTTTATTATTAATTTTAATAAAATGTTAAAAATTAAAATCCATAAAGAGTTATTTCAAATAAATTTAAAAATTATTTTTTTAAAAAATAATTAAATGAGAAGAGTCTTACGTGTCTTGTATCAATTAAAAAAAAGAAAAGGAAAACCAGAAATTCACAACAAAAATTTGAAGACTCCTTCTTGTGTGGATGTGATCTGAGCAGCCTCAAGGCCTCAACTTAACAAAACCTATTTATCTGGTCCAGTTTGTGGGCTATATCTTCTGCAATAAAACCAGGCAATGTCTAACTTTTTGGCCCAAAGTGGGTGCGAGAGGGCTCTGCATTTCAGTGGAAGCCACAAATATCCTCTATAAAAACACCAGACACGGCGTTTTTCAACCCTGGAAGCAGTTTTGTGGCGGCGGGTTAGTGTATCCGTTACTGTGTCTCTGCTATTCTGGTTCTCCTGTTTGTTTTTCCCTGAAACAATCTTTGCAAGAGTTGGTGCAGTGATGATGAATGTAATGATCTCGTTAATCTGATTAACATTTTGTGAGGAAAAACTCTCTTTTCCATTCTTAAACCCACTGAGCACCTTCTCTCTAAAATCTTTTTACTGCTTGCTTCTCTTGTCTGTTATTTATTTTTCTTTCTTCGAAAAGAAGTGTTCGTAGTTTTTGATTATGTATTGGGTCCTTTCGTAATGCACTTTTTCTTGTGAAAGATTGAAACTTTTAATAATTTTATCAGGAAATGCAAATTAGGTTAGAGAATCAGTGTGTGTTTGGATTGGATCATTTGTATTCTGAAACCCTTCAAGAACTATACTTGTGATCTTTGATTCTTTCTGTAAGTTATTTGAAAACTCACTTCTCTTGTTAAAGATTGGAACTTTTCGTACACCCTTTTCAGGAAATGCAAATTGGGTTAGAGAAACAGGGTGGATTTGGATTGGATCATTCGTATTTTGAAACCCTTCAAGAACTATACTTGTGATCTTTTATTCTTTAAGTTCTTTGAAAACTCACTTTTCTTCTTAAAGATTGCAACTTTTCGAAAATTGTGTGATTTAGAGATATAATATTAAAACAAACGTTTGGATCTTCCAAAACCGCACAGCAGGTATCAGTCCTCGGCTTCGCTTTCTATATCCAGCTACATTGGCAAGCTTCTGGCTCTGGGGTGTTAGGAAAGGGAGAGAGAGAGAGATGGGTAGGAGGATATTAAACGATGCGTTGAGGGCAATGGTAAATGCGGAAAGGAGAGGGAAAGCTACCGTGGAGCTTCAACCGGTTTCTACTCTCATGTCTTCTTTTTTGGGGATCATGAAGAATAAAGGTTACTTTTTTCTTTGCATAGCCACACGATTATATGAGCAGAAGTCGTAGATATGGTTAGGAATTTCTGGATTTTTCTATATGTTGTTCAATGCAACGTCTTACTTCTTTTTTTCCCCTGATATTTGTGCTCGAAGTTTAAGGGCCAATAGTTGTTTTTGTGTTCTCATTGCCTTTCCATATATGTGAGTATATGTTCTTCTGCACTTTATCTGTTTCTACAATTTCTGAAGTCCTTGTAAGTTGAAGATTCAAGCTTCCATGTGTATGTTCAATGAAAGGAATGCGGAAATATAGTTTAGGATGTCCTTTAGGTGCTTGCTTTCATTCCTTTGTTTGCTACCAATGGAGCTAGTTAACATGAAGAGTACTATTAATGACCTTTGTTCATGATATTCGGTTACCTCGACTGAGCTCCTTTGAAAGTCAATTGATTGTGCATTGGAGTTGTGCTCTGTTTTATAGTCTCCGATAGAATGGGAGTAAGGGTTTTGTAATCTGTTGGTGTTTGATATTGAAGGATGCTAAATAGCTTCTCTCAGAAACTCTAGAATCATTTTAAAACTTGAGTTTCCCACATGAAAGTTCCAAGAAGCATTGTGGAGTTTTAGGAGTAGATCAGGAAAGCTTTTTGAAGTATCAGACTTTGTTTGATTGTCAGTTTCAGTGCAGATGTTCTCTTAGCCATAGTCAGCAGCAGGCTGTTCTTAGTAGCTTATAATTTTTGAAGGGTCTAAAGACATTGCTGTTCAGGTATTTATGGTGATAAATTCTATTTGCATGCAAGGCTAAGGCTCCTGCTTGGCTCCCCAACTGTATGGTTGATCTAGAAGAAGGTAAAGAAGAGAAAGCCTAATACTTCTTTGCGTCTGGTTTAAAATCAATGAGTAAGATTTATTTCAAGCACAATGTCAGAAGTGTGAAACACAATTTCTTCTGAAGAATTAGATGCTTTGTCCCCATTACTTGTCTTACACATTCAGTTGCAGAAATTCTGAATAATTTCTATAGCCTCTCCTTTCCATCTTAACTATTTTGATTTTTCCCCATCTTTGTCCCTATACAAGATTAACTAGGTATAGTAGGAGTCTCAATGAAGATGTTACTAGATCTGTTTAAACAGCTATTGCATTATTTCATATGTATGTGGAGCTCAAATTATTAAATAATCAATTACATATATTTATTAAGATGGCTTCAATTTGGTGTTTATTTTCTTTAGGATATATCAAGAATTTCCAAGTTCATGATCTGCATAGAGTTGGGAAGATCACTGTGGAATTACAAG
The DNA here is from genome assembly GCA_027123815.1 of Erythroxylum minutifolium. NCBI lineage: Eukaryota > Viridiplantae > Streptophyta > Magnoliopsida > Malpighiales > Erythroxylaceae > Erythroxylum > Erythroxylum minutifolium. The sequence goes on along the minus strand of JAOTJB010000209.1, from coordinate 40,979,107 downwards.
GCAGGGTAACTGATTGCCGAGCTATCACATTTAGGCAGGACCTCAAGGCCAAAGAAATAGAAAAATACAGATTGCAAGCACTTCCCTCAAAACAGGTTCGTTCATGTTCTTCTGAAGTAATAATATACGGAACATTCTCTGTGAAATGCATTGTTTTTGACATTCTGAGTATGGGTGGTGTTGTTTTCATGACTTCTGTTATGCAGTGGGGTTATGTTGTGATCACAACTCCTGATGGTGTATTGGATCATGAAGAAGCCCTCAGGCGAAATGTAGGTGGTCAGGTTCTTGGTTACTTCCATTAGACATTTGCCTCGCTGCTCAACAATTCTGGGTCAGAAGGCAAGAAAGCGATATCCTTGATGAACTCATGATGCCTAAGAGAGTTTGTATCAGTATGTGATGAAGATCAAAGAGAAATTTAATTCCCAGTTTGCATTCATCTGCCTTAAGCAATTAAATTAAATTAGTAATATGGCTGATTATACTTCTGAATTCTTAATAAATATGGTGGCGCAGACTGTCATATTGAGGTTTGGTATTCGAGATGGTACTTTCTGGTCCCTCCGATGATCACCAAGGCAATGTTTTTCGTTGCTTTCTATGATTGCCAGTTTTCCTTACCCGTACTCCTTATTTAGCCCCTCATCATTTAACTCCTCATCAACCCGTCATCTTGGTTTAACTCCTTACCTTGGCTTAAGTACGGGGTGAGGGATCTGTAAGTGTTTCTGGTAATGGCTTGTTTGCCATTTGAGAAATGCATTAGCAACAATTGAGATTGTTAAATTTTCTGCTTCTGTTTTAGTATTTAAGTAATTATGTTTTATGAGTATGAAAAAAGTAGTTGGTTTGTAATTTGGATCAAAATGAGCACAATTCTTTTATTATGTTTTTCTTCTCTTACAAGAAAAACATTATCCTACCATTGATTAGTTTATAAAAAAAATCATTTAATTTGATTCCAATATCCTCCAATATTGCAATCATCCTCCAATTTTAATAAAATTTTAAAGAAAATTTTATTTAAAAAATTTAAATCCATAAAGAGTTATTTCCAATAAATTTAAAAATTATTTTTTAAAAAAATAATTAAATGAGAAGAGTCTCATGTGTCTTGTATCAATTAAAAAAAAGAAAACGAAAATCAGAAATTCACAACAAAAATTTGAAGACTCCCTCTTGTGTGGATCTGATCTTAACAACCTCAACTTAACAAATCCTATTTCTCTGATCCAGTTTGTGGGCTGTATCTTCTGCAATGAAACCAGGCAATGCGTAACTTTTTGGCCCAAAGTGGGTTGCGAGAGGGCTCTGCATTACAATGGAAGCCACAAATATCCTATGTAAAAACACTAGACACGGCATTTTTCAACCCTGGAAGCTGTTTTCTGGCGGCGGGTTAGTGTATCTGTGTCTCTGCTATTCTGGTTCTCCGGTTAGTTTTTCCATGAAATAATCTTTGCAAGAGTAGGTGCAGTGATGATGGATGTAATGATCTCGTTAATCTGATTAACATTTTATGAGGAAAAACTCTCTTTTCCATTCTTAAACCCACTGAGCACCTACTCTCTGAACTCTTCTTACTGCTTGCTTCTCTTGTCTGTTATTTATTTTTCTTTCTTCAAAAAGAAGCGTTCGTAGTTTTTGATTCTGTATTTGGTTCTTTCGTAATGCACTTTTTCTTGTGAAAGATTGAAACTTTTAGTAAACCCTTTTCAGGAAATGCAAATTAGGTTAGAGAAACAGGGTGTGTTTGGATTGGATCATTTGTATTCTGAAACTCTTCAAGAACTATACTTGTGATCTTTGATTCTTTCTGTAAGTTCTTTGAAAACGCACTTCTCTTGTTAAAGATTGGAACTTTTCGTAAACCCTTTTCAGGAAATGCAAATTGGGTTACAGAAACAGGGTGGGTTTGGATTGGGTTAATTGTATTTGAAAACCCTTCAAGAAATATACTTGTGATCTTATATTCTTTCTGTAACAGCCTGTTTGGTTGAGGGTAATAGGCCCATCTATTCCTAATAATTACGTATTCTTCTGTTAGGGTCTTCTAAGTTTTACCTCTCCTCTTTCTGTTCTTCTTCTACTTCTCCACCGTCGTTGGTTCACTATCACTGCATTTTTAGTTCTGCCCGTCAGTGCTTCTGTTACTTCTCTGACTGGATTGTCAGTTTGTCGCTCTAACTTGTTCTTTCGTTTGCTTTTCTTTTTCTTCTTTTAAAATTTTCTTTTTTATAATTATTCAGATATCATAACTCGCCTATTAAATTAATTATTGATAAGCGTTTTGGTTGGAGATGGAATGAAATTGGAATGTTGGAGTTGTCGGGGGATTACTTTTATGAGAAATTGTGGTTATCATCAGTTTCCTTTTCCTTTAAGTAGAGTTCATGACTGTCTTGGGGATAATTCCATTTTGTTTTCATAATCTGTCTCTTCGTATACAATTCCATTTCATGATTTCCTTTCCATTTTTCTGCTTGCACTCTTTTTTTTTTCCTTTTTTATGTTGAATGTGCTGTGGTTTCTCTCTACATGGATCCATCCTTGAATGATTTGAATGAACATGGAATGATGAAAAGACAAATCTAAGCTCTTTAGGCGTTATTAGGGATTGACGTTCTATTACTTGAAACAATTGGGCTTTTAACTTATGATGTATGTTTTAATATGTGAGTCATTCATTAGCTTGTTTTATACTTTGTTGCTGTTGTTGTACGGCGTATAAATGCAATTCAAGTCATCTAACTCACTTCTGTTCTGTTATGGCAGAAGAAAAAAAATTTAAGAAATGAGTAGTGGGGGAGAAAAAGGAACAACAACCACGAAAACACCAGCAGATTTCCTTAAATCAATTCGTGGCCGACCTGTTGTTGTAAAGCTCAACTCTGGTGTTGATTACAGAGGTGAGTTATTCTCTATCATAATGTGGTTAATTTGGATGAGATAATCCTTAGCTGACCTTACATTTTCGGTTATTATTTCTGTTCAGGAATTGTTCATGTTTAAGACTAATAATTCCCTTCTGGACTGGACTTCTATTGGATCACTTCATTCACGTATTTTAGTCCAGTAGGGAGACAGACTCGGTGGTCCATAAAGCATTGCAACATTTGTGTGATTTTATACTGTTTGGTTTCATAGTGTGGCTTATGTGTGCTCCAAATATGATACAAGTAACTGCAGAACTAAATCTTAGTCTCTTATTTGGTTTCCAATCTCTAGGATCATTACATTCTGGGATTTGTGCTTATAGGTATCCTTGCCTGTTTGGACGGATATATGAATATAGCGATGGAACAAACCGAAGAATACGTTAATGGTCAGCTCAAAAATAAATATGGCGATGCTTTCATCCGAGGAAACAATGGTAAATATATCAATTTCGTTTTCAGCTTGTTGCCTGGACATCTTCGAATGGGGTGGTAATTACTATTAATTCAAATTTCTTGCAGTTCTCTACATTAGTACGTCTAAGAGGACACTTGCAGATGGTGCGTAATCCTGGGAATTGCAGTCAATAACCATGTTAAGTGATTTAGAAGTGTCCTCCAGTGCATTGACTGAATTTTGTATCCCTGTTGTGATTTGAACTTGCATGCATAGTCTGAAATGAGACATGAAATTGAAGTTGAACTGTTCGTATTTTCGAAAAGCTTAGGGTTACTTGTAATGGACGCATTTAGCCGCTGATTATTAGTATTAAAATTGACAATTGCAATTGCACAAACTTTCAATTTCAGTATAGTTTGCTTTATTGAACTTATGGTTTACAAAATCTATCCCTTTTGCATTATTTAGCACCTCATCTATAAATGTACATTCCTTTACTAAGGATTCTCCTTTATTATGATGATTAATTTTTTTTATTTATCAATATTGCTTTAATTTGGTACATAAGTACGTCGAGAAATTTTCTGTCAACTATTGAATCTCAAAGTTCAAAAGGGAAAAAAAAAGGTGCATTGTTATTTATATTGTAATTGTGACTATATAATGAAAGCTTGACATGAGTTGGACTAAATTTATGAAGTATATAAATTTTATTACGATAAGAAGAAAATTAATAATAATAAGGAATTTAATAATAAAAATAATTAATAAAATTAATAATAATAATAAGTTAATAAAAAAAATAATAATAGCAATAAGAAGAAGACTAATAATAATAAAGAATTTAATAATAGTAATAATAAAGATATTTTAATCTTTTTGTTAAATATTTTTGTCATTTTAAAGTTATATTTTCAAATCAGATATTAATATATAAATTTTTTAACAATAAACTAAACAAAATAATGCTGTTATATTCCTTATATATTCTAATTTTACCTAAAACTGACTTTTCTTATTAAAGATTGGAACTTTTGGATTCGTACACCCTTTTCAGGAAATGCAAATTGTGTTGGAGAAACATGGTGGATTTGGATTGGATCACTTGTATTTTAAAACCCTTCAAGAACCATACTTGTGATCTTTTATTCTTTCTGAAAGTTCTTTGAAAACTCACTTTTCTTGTTAAAGATTGCAACTTTTAGAAAATTGTGTGGTTTAGAGATATAATATTAAAATGAGTTTATTATCATTCACGAACTATTCACGAGAAATTGATCTGTCGTTTATCGGCATATTTATTGAGAGAGCAACAGATATGTGAATTGATTGGTCAACTACGTAGGCCATTTTGACGCAAGAGTCACCTATTTTGTAAATTCACCTACAAAGTGTCATCTTATCTTTTCTAGAGAATATGTTTAGAATCTTTTTTTCGCACTAATTTTATAATTTTCTTTCTATAAAAAAATGAGTTTATTATATAGACAATGCTTATGTCCTTAGAAAGGTGTAAGATAATTTTTAAAATTAGGTAATAAAATAAAAAAGGTGTAAGTTATTACTAATATAATTTACTCAATTAAATGTAATTTATGAG
>JAOTJB010000209.1:40845123-40857602 GCA_027123815.1 Erythroxylum minutifolium | reverse complement strand
TAAAAAGTAATCGAACAATAAATAGAGAAAAAGAAAAATGATCAGTAGTCGTATACAAACAGACGACACTACATTTTACATTAAGAAAGCCTCTTTAACTCCTATAAGTTACAAATTACAATATGTAAGTCTTCTTCAAATAGTCCACCGATAGCTAATATAATAACCATCGATGTCTTATCAAGTGAGATCACCAGAATTCTCAAACATAAACATAATTGGAGTAATCCTTAGCAGTGAAGCAAAATTAAAGAGAAGGAAAACGGACCGACACATGATATTATGTTACTTTAGTGACTTTTATGATTTTTAAAGTCAATATTATATAAAATATCTTTGTACGTTAAATAAATAATCTACAAATAATAATCCCTGATTAAAAGAATGTTTTCTATGTAAGAACAATTTAGATAATATTGAGTTTAATAATATAAAGGTTACCAAAATATATAGCTTTTTCTTAAAATCAAATATAAGAAATTGGAACAACAATCTAATTGTTCATCATTCAAGTCAACAAATAGTCTTTTATTATAATTATGTCAGCATTATCCAAAATTGTGGTATATAATTTAAAGCCTTGAAAACCTTGGATTATTCTCTAAGTAATAACGGATACAATCCAGTCCATGATAAGGCTCGTCTTTTCATACAAGAGGAGCATCACCAAACGAGTTAACGGATGGTGTTTTTTTTTATTATATTAGGTATCTTAGTTTAGTCGGACTAATCCTAAACTTCTAAGACCCTACTGTAAGAATTTTAGAAGATGTAAATCTGGAATCTCAAGTTCTTACGTAGCCTGTTTACTTTTGGGCACAAGGAGTCGTCACATACTTGATTGGTCAACTGCTGATTAATCGCTGGCCTCCTACTCAGTATCAGGTTCCCAATAGCCCTTGGGTTCTCTAGTAGCTTCAACTCCCACACTGCCGCTGGAAGCGAGACGTCCGTAATTGATCCGATCAAGGAGCTATACCCAGGAGGCTAGAGGATCATCAATAGGACGAATTTCTCATTTCTCCTCCTTTGGCGTGACTCGAACTCAAGACCTCCTATAAAGGAGAGACTTAAGGGAGAAGCTGAAACTATTAGACTACTCCTCGTCGTCTATAAAATTACATGTTTAAGTCATGAAAGTAGTCTCTTTGTAAAAATATAAAGGAAATATTAAATACATTATACATATCAAATCTTTTATTTCAGTTACTCTGTTCTAACGCTGTTCTATTAAACCTTATCTATATACTTATATAAGGTCCACGTAAATATGTGGATGACGTTCTATTAAATCTTATCCATATGCTTATATGAAGCCCACATAAATATGTGGATGAGATTTAATTGAACATGATAGAAATATCATAATCAGAATAGGAGATTTGATCCCTACATTATAACCTTTCTTAGACCCCTACAAAGTGAGGAGCCTTGTTCACTGAGTACATTGACTTTAGATTAGTATTTCATCATTTAAATTTAGTTGGATTAATTTATTTATATTATGTAGTTTAATTTTTTTCAATAAATATTTTAGCAATAAAAGTAAAAATCTATTTAAAACAAAATAATCCGAAATTTGCACTTTTTTTAATAACAAAAAATTCGTAATCACTATAAAAAGTTTGATTATGTGAAAATTAATAAATAGATTTAAAGGGTGTCTTTCATGAAAGCCATAATACAAGAAGATCATATACTTTGACTAATTTTATTCAATATGCCCAATAACATGATGATTTCAATCATATAGTAATCATATTACAAATAAACAAGAACTTAGGTGTTAATTAAATTGGTTTAATGAGTGTTAAAAAAGATAAATGTTGCTCATATTGGTGAGTTTTTTAAAAACATTTGTTAATTAATCAAACAATTGCATTTTTTTTTGGATCCAAATATTTAAATATGTTGTTATGGCTATTTAATAAATGCCAATAACAAATCAAATTTTTATTTTAATTTTTTTTTCATACAAGTCATTCGAAAACAATCTCTCTACTAATTAAGGATAAGGTTGCATACTACTGAACCTCTCAAGACCTAACATATTAGCAAAATTTTTACTAAATTATTATTGTTGTAATAAGTTAAAAATTTAATCTCAATGTTGACTCCTTTTTTTCCATTAAATTGAATATTAAAATAATTTTTTAGGGGCTCCAACTCAAGTATGGATGTCAATGGGCCAGGCCGAGCTCAGGTTGCGATCAGCGCGTGGCGACGGGCTAAGGGCAGGGTGGGTTTGCTCGCCTGATTGGCTATCTTTTTAAAAGAAAAACTTTTAAAACGATGTCATTTTGTAAGTAATGGCCCGTGGTCTGTTCAACCCGGGCCAAAATCTATAAAAATAGAGTTATTTTGATACAAACACTGAGTAGAGTTATTTTGATAAAAACAGTAACTTGATTATCAAAATATTATTAATTAATTTTTATTTTAAGAATAAGCTATATTTTAACAATTTTTAACACTAAAATGATTAATAAATAGAATAAAATATTGTAAAAAAGGTATAATTTTAAAATTATTAAACCATAAATGAGTAATTTCAAAAAAATAATTTAACTATAAAGTCGATTTAACACTTATCCTTTGTTTTAAATAGATAAGTTTAGTTTTTTAAAAGTTTTTTATGATATAAATATTTGAAATAACCATTTAAATTGTATGATATATGATTGCAAATAACATAAAAATTTTAAAATTATTCTTTAATATATTTAAATTTCCAGAAAAAAGGGAACAAAGTGGAGGATGATGTAGAATGACGTGGCAGCCGACAGAGAGAGAGAAAGGGAAACAAAAGAACGTGTAAATTGGTAAACGGCAGTAGTGGGTTGACTTACTGACTTTGATGATTTTGACACGTTAACACATTAAAGCCTCCTGCTCCATCCACGTCAGCCACTACTTTATATTTAATATATATTTTTGTTTTAAAACAATAATAACAAAACCCATTAAAAGTCTTCTTGACAAATAGTCTTTACTTTTAATTAGAAAGAAGTTGTTTTCAAATCACAAAATTAATAAATTCCTCGTTTCAATAATTCTTTTAATCCATTCATGAGATAAAAATATTTTAAAACCTTTTATTATAAAATTTAATAAAAAAGTTCATTTTAGACAAAATTAATTTAATTGATTAGTATATATTAATAAATAATTTATTATATATAAAAATAATTTAATTACTATAAATTATAATAATTACAAAAATACTAAAATAATAGTCTTGTAATTCAATCTATTTAAGAAATATAAGTGAAAAGGTTTTGTAAATAAGGATTAATGAATATTCATAGTCATTAATATTATTTAATATACAAAATATTTTTATAAAACGATACAATAATAACATCAATATCTCAAAAACAATTTTTTTCTTACAATTTTTAAAATATCTCGTCAAATTTTTTGTTCTAGTTATTCTGTTTTAATATTTTTCATTAAATTTTATTTATATATTTATGTGAGATTCATGTAAATATATGAATGAAATTTAATGAAATATGATTGTAGCGCTATTTTATTGCAGGGTACACACCGGGTCGTCCGGAGGTCATTCCGGTATATATCTTACGATAAGGGTGAGCTACTTTCGATCACTACATTCACTTCACAAGGTATCATATCATTACTCACTTATAAGCATCTAAAAAATAACGAGATATTATAATGATAGAAACGTCATAACCGAAACAGAAGATTTGATTTCAAAAGATAAAAAGACTTTTGTAATGCAATTGTTTTGTAATTATAGACGAGGAACATGTTAAATCACATTTAATGAAATACAATTATTTTGTAATTGTAAACAAAGAACGTGCCAGGTCAAACATTTGCCCGTAAACTTGGAAGTCAAGCCCCATTAAAACTCTGCCCGAGAATTCAAACTTGTCAAGTTTGGAGTATTAAATAGCCGAGTCTGTCAGATATGAAAATCTTCATTATTTAAAAAACTATACCTACAATTAAATCATTAATATAAAAGGTTTAAATTTTAAAATTTTAATTGTTAAAATTTTTAAAAATAAAAAATATTAAAATAAATTAAACTAAAAATTAACCGGTATACAATTTTTATAATTAAGCTCGTCGAAAGATAAAAGGTTGATTTATGCCCTGTTTGACAATTAATGGATTATATTAGCTGTTAGCTGGTAGCGGATTATATCAGCTAATTTGATAAGTAGATAATATCAGTTGTTTATTCAAAATGTTTGGTAAAATTAACTATTTAGTATTAACTGTTTATATGTAAAATGATTAATGAGAGCATGATTTTAAAAAAATTATAAACCATTTTGCAGAATATTAAAGAAGTTTCATTTTTCATAATTAATAAATGTAAAAATATATCAAAAATAGTATTATCTAGTGATTTTTGTAATTCTAAAATTGTATGTATCTTTAAATTTTTCGATAGATCAAATTTAGATTAGCAGAATATAAAAAAGAATAGGAGTCAATTTTGTAATTAACTACGACTAAAGTGTTTTTTAAGAGAGAGATGTAACGAATATTTTAGTAAAATTTTGAGGACTAATTTAAATAACTATTTTTCTTTAAAGAAAGAAATTATAATAGAAATTAGAAAAGGTAATAAAAAGTTATAGGAATGGCCGATAACTTAATAAGTCATTCACCAAACGGGTTTTAGTTTAACTTAATTCAGCTTGTTATCTAAGCAATGAGTGTCCTAATCTCTTAAATAAAGAGCTAGTTATATGTGACTAAAGGGGGAGAAGAGTTGTCTCGATCATGTTCCAATTGGGCCTGAGGTTGTCAGATTCGAGACAATAAAGTCCTAGCCCGAGTCCAAATTAGCCCAATTCAACTTAATTTTTTATTTTTTAAATTAAAAATATAAAATAATATCATTTACTGAAATTAAGGTCTAGTCAACTCAGGAGGGTCGAACGTGCGATCGGACCAAATGCTGATTCTAATTAGAACTTTGTAACTTCAACTGTCTCAAGGTTTATAACGTATATATTAACCAAATTAAATATTATCAATGTAATAATTCAACCAAAATTTAAAATCTCACTTATAATAATTAAATTTGATTTAAATTAATAATTTATTATAATTATTTTAAGTTATCAGTTCAATTTATACTTAGTTGATCTAATCGAGTTAAAGAGTTTAGTTGAATCGTTGTATTAATAATATTTAATTAATTCATATGTTATGTTTGTGTCACGTACGGTTTATTGTATTCTAAAATTAATTTTATTTTTTAAAAAATTAAAAATTAAAAATGTTGTCAAAATTACTTAAAATTACATAAATCAAGTGACTTAGCTCATAACTTATTTTCTTTAAACTTTAAGTTAAACTATAATGGCCCTGTTTGACAATCAGCTGATTGCATTAGCTGTTAGCTGATTCTATTAGCTGTTAGCTGATAGCTAATTCTATCAGCTGATTTCACCAGCAGATTGCATTAGCTGTTTATCATTTGATGTTTGATAAAATTAGCTGTTTAGTATTAACTGTTTATGTGTAAAATGATTTATAAGGATATAACTTTAAAAAAAATTATGAATTTAGCATTTCGTTGAATATTCTTATAGTAATTTAAATTTTAGATATTTAATTCTACAAAAATTAAGTTTATAACTCTAATAAAAAAATATAGAACATATAATAATAATAATAATAATAATAATAATAATAATATCTAAAAATAATAATAATAATAACAACAACAACAACAAAATCTAAATCCTACCTCTAGTTTTATACGTTGTATTGTCTGCAAACTTACTCGATGAATTATCATATAGACGTTTTGATGAATTTATAAATAAAAGTTGCAATTAATCTCATACATTTTAGATAGGTTAGAAATAAGTTTGAGAGCATAATTGTCTTTCAGTAAAATTTTTATTAGCTAGTTGATTGAAAAGCTCCTCTCAAGTAACTTTTTAAAAAATAGCTGATTGGGTTGAATCAACTAACTTAACCAGTTCTTAACCAAACAAATATATTAACTGTTTGACATAATCAAACAGCTAATCCTCTTTAATCAGCTAAAATATAGCTAAAAAGTTATTTACCAAACACTCCCGAAATGTAGCTTTCTTTATTGATTAGAAAAAGCAGAAACTCAACAAGCGCGTTAGGTTAATTATAAATCCTGTACATTGTCTAGACTAGGACACTTCTCAGTGCAGATTACGATTCTATAGAGAGACTCTCTTATCTCAATATCAGAATACCAAGACAAAACTCGAGTCAACTTGGGATCGGGCTACGACGCTGCTGTAATGCAGCGGAGTTGCTTCCAAAGTCCAAACATAGCTGCTCAATCTTGTAATTCCTTGCAAGTTCGCCCCTCAGATCCTCTGTCCTATTTATCTTGTCCCTATTTTGTCTCATAACATCTCAACCATTTATTTTTATGGCTTCACAAAAATAGATGGTTGAGATGCTATGGGACAAGATAGGGACAGCACAAAAATAGATGGTTGAGATGCTATGGGATATGATAGGGACAGGATAAATGGGACAGAAAATCAGCCCCCGTTCGCTCCTCAAATTCTCTGTCCCATTTATACTGTCCTTACTCTGTCCCATAGCATCTCAACCATCCATTTATATGAGCCCCACAAAAATAGATGATTGAGATACTATGGGACAAGATAGGGACAGGATAAATGAGATGGCCGTTTCATTTTCTTCCAAATAAAGTTTGGGGTATTATAGTACCTTAACCTTCGTATACAACCCATCACGTGACGTGCCCTCTCCCATCTTTTACTGCCACCTGTCATCCACTTTCTAGAGATTTCCGGCATCTTGGCCCCACAATTCTCCATCGATCTTATCACACTATACGTGCTCATCGAGCCACTTGCCGCGTCATTGTAATACACCTTAGATCTAGATCTACGGTTCAGATCATATTAGTGCTAAAAGATAAGTTCGATCTTTAACGCCTCGGCCGTCATTAAATATCTTCGTTATGCAAGGTCTCCCATCCTCTATACCACGGGTGTTAAAGCTTAACGTGAGCTACTCTCGTTTTAAGTTAGAGAAGTTCCACTAACGTGTGCCATGGGTCTTCTCGACCAGCTATGGGACGACACAGTTGCCGGACCCCGGCCGGAAAACGGCCTCGGCAAGCTGCGGAAGCATTCAACCTTCAGTTTTCGGCCAAACTCTGGCAAGGGTATGGTAGCACTACTACGCTCACGACGTTATGTATACAACCTAATTATACAGACAGCTTACAATAATGTATAGAATTCTGAAGAATCAATCTGAATATAATTGATCAAATATAATCATTTGAGCTTGAAATGATTATAACGACATGTCGGTTCGCAGGCGAATGATCTGCGTATACTTTAAATTCTACTTCATTTTTTTTCTTAATTCATCCAAAAGGATTGCAATTTCCGCTGCTTTTTATTAATTGATTCATCGAAATGGAAGCGAAAGAAAAAGGATACTCATGATCTATGCGACTAATCGAATTTGATTAATATCCGATCGAACAAATCGATATAACTATCAGTCTGATGAATTGACGTGGTTTTCATCAGAGTTTGAAGGCGGAAACGCGAGATCTTACGGAGACGACACATCGGAGGAAGCGATGAGAGTTTCACGATCTATCATGATAGTAAAACCGCCTGGTTACCAGAGCGGATCACCGCCGGTGTCACCAGCCGGATCTACTCCTCCGGTGTCTCCTTTTTCCGGTGAGCTGTTTTAATTCCTTGACGATAATGCCCATGAATTATTATTTTCAACGTCCAAAATGGTCTCACCGAAAAGTTTTTGGGTTAGGTGACACGTGACTGGATAAGTGGGGTTAGTTTTGTCATGTAGTGTTGTGGTCACCGTTAACAGTGGATAATGATCATAATTCAGGAGATGGTGGGGGAATTGGCCGGCTTTCTTAAAGCCATGTATGTCCAATTATGCATGAGCTTTTTGTTTATTTATTTTTAATATACCTGTTCTGGATTTTATCTATGCTTTGAAAACTCTCAAGTTGGCATCATCTTTATAGTTTGTTTTCTATGCGTAATTTGGTTTGAAGTATTAATTATCATCACTGACTAACTAGACCAAATGATATGGGGTGATGATGTGAAGGAAGCAAAGAGTCCTTCCGGTTTCGGAGAAGGTCGGCGTCGGATGCGTATGAGAAAGCAAGCGAGGCTAGACCCAGGGGTCCTACTTCTCCTTACGACCTGTGAAATATGATGAGTTTTACTGCTCACTTCTACTTCTTGGTAGCTTTGTATCATTTTCCACTTCTCTTTATGGGGTTTGTAGCAGAAACCTAGCACGTGATCCGTCAATGTGTATCAAAATTGTGGGTGTTTATCTGTGAATTATCATGTCATGATGATATGATGATTATCATCGATCTTGTTATGAGGTGTAGCTTTGTAGAGTTGGTAATGTAGCCTCCTTGCTTGCACTGTGTATATAAAGTTTTTGTTGTTCGTACGCTTTATCGCAGTCTGTTGTGTGCGTGCGTCTAAGAGTCGATATGAGACGCTTTTCATGGTTTGACTTGTGTGTGTTGACGATATTTGATGAAGCTCGTACATGGGGATCATCTAACAAAACACAATGAGACCATCAAGTTGGTGGGTTCTCAGATATGTGATCCCAATTTGTTTGCGCGTTTGTAAGAGGGAAGGCTGGTGAATCTAATCCATTATTAATTACAATGTTCTTAATTAGTACATGCCCTTTCATTGTAAGCTATGACAGCACAAAAGGATAATAACAATATTGTTCTTAAGTAGCAGCTGCCTTTTCTGTAAACTACGACAGGACAGAGGGATGCTGGATCTATGCTAACTTCTTTGGGCGTTATTCTTGATCATCTTCTGGATATTCGGAAAACTTATGTGCAACGATAAAGAACAGGAATGAATAAGCATACCCAAACGCAATTCTCAAGCTGTCCAACGACGCAGCCAATAACTGTAGTTGTGTAGCTCATAATGTTGGTATTAACCAGACCAAATAATGTAATAAAAATCGTTACTTGACATGAAAAGGGACTACAATTGGCATTGAGGGGGTGAAAAAGGAAAATCGTTAGTGAAGAAAGTGTTTTGTTATTCTTAAGCGATAATGTATTTTGTGAGTAATAACAGTTGGCGGATAAATTTTGTTTGCTTTTACAAAGGGATTGGATGACTTAAAAAATGTATTCAAGTTGGAATGGCAATGATAGTGGGCAGATAATGGTTTGGAGTCTGGACAATAGGCACATAAGAGACTTTTATAACGACTGGTGGCCACTGGGGGCCGTAGGTGCCATGTCAATATTTTTTAATAGATAAAGATAAATAAGAAAATGAATAAATTTATATATACTCATGACCTTAAAGCATTTCTTAGTTTTATCTTCTTTTTTTAATAATTAAAAACTTATAATTGCGTCTTTTAATGTATGTTGATATTTATTGTCTTATTTAGTGGTATAATTGATATAATGTAGAGGTATTTTGTGATTAATGTAGTGGTATTTATGGCATATATAAGGATTATATTATGAATTGTTTAACAATTAATGTATGATTATGTTTTGGCATTTTTAAGTACATTTTTTTATTGGCTAAAGGTTATGTTTCCATAAAGATGGTTTTGTTAGGAGGAGAAAAGGTTTGTACAACGATATCATCCATATTAATTAATATAATTTTACCAATAAATTATTAAGTAATAAATTAAAAATTTTAAGTAGAATATTTAAATCTCATGTCTCCAAATATCAAAAATCACAAGACTTCCATAAAAAAATATCACGACCACGTAAATTAGAAAACCGTTCAAAAAAAGTGTAGAAAAGTACTATAAGTTGACTCCTTATACATTACTTGCATTAATAACCGAGTGTAAATAATGCTAAGTTATAATAGAAACCATATTCAATACAACAACTATAAACAAAAGTTATCATAAATCATTTAAAATAAGAAACAACATTAATGAAAAATGTGAATACCATGTTGATTACATAAATTATCCCGCTTTAGAAGAAACGATACTAGTATTATATTTATGTGATACATTTATGTTGAAAAATTCCACCATTCATTATAGATAAGTAACACCTTCACAGTTAAATAGTAATATAATGACCGACTGTACGGAACACCATGCTCCAATACAAACTATACCATGACTCAATACGATCAATACCATTGTTATAAAAAAAAAATTACCATGACACATTTGAAGTTAGTAATAGCTTTAAAGAAAAATGGGGATACCAACTCTTAAATACAAACCATACCCTATCTCAATACAAGCCATGCTAGTAATCTATCTATCCAATACTACACATATGAATAGAAAAAAATACCCATCCATTATAGATTAATAATTCCTACATATTTTAATAATTCCTACCATCATCTTCCTTTATCTCTTAGTGTTAAATAGAATCCAAGACCAAATAACCTAAATCTCTCATTATTCTTTAAACTCATTATGATTTAGACACCTCTACAGTAATAAACTAAGAAGTAGACATCATAAATAGATAATGTTGCTCCCATCTTCTTCTTTTTCTTTATAAAGTTTTTTTTGTCCAGTAGATGTGTTTAGATTTTAGACAAGGTTTTTAGTGTTTTAAAAAATTCTAGTCACAATACTTGATTTGGTATGGCCAATAAAATTTTTTGTTAGACTTTATAAAATAATGTTAAAGTT
This sequence comes from Erythroxylum minutifolium, assembly GCA_027123815.1. Lineage (NCBI taxonomy): Eukaryota > Viridiplantae > Streptophyta > Magnoliopsida > Malpighiales > Erythroxylaceae > Erythroxylum > Erythroxylum minutifolium. The sequence goes on along the minus strand of JAOTJB010000209.1, from coordinate 40,846,895 downwards.
GTTATCAGATTATAATCTCTTCCAACATCAACATAGAAAAAGTTGATGAAGGTGAAAAGGAATGTAATGAGCAAGAATTTTATTAAGATTAATATGATTTTGAATGATTGATTTGAAACGTAAAAATGCAGGTTGATAATGAAGTTGTCACTTACAGGACTAGTGAGGAAAATGTTGGTATTAAGAACAAGGTATAAAATTTAGTCTGAATGAAACTAAATAAAATAGTTTGGCAATTAATTATTATTATTATTTATTATAAATAATTTCAATAAGTATTTGTAAATTTTTCAACGAGATGTATTTAAAGAAGGTGTTTGAATTGATATAAAGGATTTTTGGAGTGGTTAAAGTGGGTCATTAATATGGGATTCAGTGAACTATGACAGATGGAGAGGTTTAGTTTGAGGAGGGATTTCTGCTACTAGTTATGTTATCAATTTAATCTAGTCAAGATAACACTGAGAGAAAAGGATGATGTAATGGAGGAGATTAATGTAAATTGTGTTGCATGGATTCTAGGGGTTCAAAATGGAAGAAAATGAGTGGGCACTAAAGCCAATCAGGCTTAGTGATCAAGCTTTAGGCGGAGTACAAATTTAGTGATCACCACATTGTTCTAAAGTGTGTACTCGAAAAGTAAAGGGTGTGTAAATGAAGGAAAGGTTTTAGTAAAAATTTCTCTCATATGTTTTGGACATTTTTTGACCTAAAGCTAATTATAATATCAACACACAATTGTTAGATGCCATAGTTGTTGTTAAGGACTATAAGTAGCTTAGATGTGGATATTTTGTGTTCAAATATCTGTAAAAGAATGGTTACAGGTTCTACCTAGTTGTAAAATCCAAAGATGTTGTTCCTTATGATAAACGATTAGTTAGTTATATTTGTATACCCATATTTAGTGTGTTTTGCTTATTATTTAATATTTTTATAGTATTTTTTATACTTATTTTGCTTCAAGTATGTTATTAGGTGATATTTTCCTTTATAGACTAAAAGGAGAAGAATTTGGGCAAAATCGAGGCATAAAATGTAGCACACCACTATCATAGAGCATATACCCAAACATCCAGAGGACATTCAAGATCATACCCTATGAAAATGGCATGTTAGAGCAATTACATCAACTTATTATGGCATTATACAGAACATAAGTAGTCAAAAGATCAACTTTTCCCATTTCATTCACAAACATCTTACACTCTAGCATTACACTTCATAATATATATATTTGCATTTCCAAAAACATCTGAGAGTGAACTGCTCTTTTACAAAATGTTTTACATGAAATGAGAAACTAAATAAACACAATCTACTAGACTCCTCAGATATTAACTAACCATACCTTTGAGCCATTCTTGTTTCCAAAATTGACAATCCTAGATTTCTACTAGAATGCCTTAGTAGCTAGGTCTCCCTCATACCTGAAAAATCAACGTTGCAATTTTGATGAATTTGTGAACTCAATGAGTGAACCATAATCGATGTGCTCACTCATTTCAGAACACAAAAATCACAAGTATAAACTAAATTCACAATATACCTCATATTTCAACAATACATCATGAACTTCAAACATTTCATATACTCATTTCAGAATAATCCGATCATTTGTCTCAATCATTCATATCGTCAACATGTACACAAACATTGCATATCTATATGTTAATACAATTCAGAAATACTTCTCAATCTTTCACATGATACATGTAAAGATACATATATAAATGCAAGTGCACATATGACTCCACTTTCATTATTTATTT
>JAOTJB010000209.1:40834257-40845023 GCA_027123815.1 Erythroxylum minutifolium | reverse complement strand
ACAACAACAACAACAAAATCCAAATCTCATCTCTAATTTTATATCTTGTATTGTATGCAAACTTACTCGATGAATTACCATATAAACGTTTTGATGAATTTATAAATAAGAGTTGTAGTTAATCTCACACATTTTAGATAGGTTAGAAATAAGTTTGAGGACATAATTGTCTTTCAGTAAAAATTTTATTAGCCGGTTGGTTGAAAAGCTCCTCCCAAGTAGCTTTTCAAAAAATGGCTGGTTTGATTGAATCAGCCAATTCAACCAGCTCTTAACCAAACAAGTATATTAGTTGTTTGACATCTTTTTTAATAAGTTGAAATATAGCTAAAAAGCTATCTACCAAACACCCCCAATATCTTTAATTATATATAATATTGCTTAAATCTACTCCAGCTTCTCTTGTAGCAAACGCTCAACAGGCTATGGCCGGTTTCTAGATTTCATCGTGCGCAGAAGAAGGTGTTTCGATTTACCAAAAATTCCAAAACCAGATCAAACAGTAATCATGTCAGACAATCAAGATCAAATCAAACAGTAATCATATCAAGCAATCTTACTGAAAGATACATCTCAGAGATTCAAAGTCCTTATCACACCGCTTCTCATTGAGAGAGTAAAAGATCGTAATGAACATCCTGAGTTCTTGTTCCCCGGAAACGCCAACTACCCCATCTGCAACAACCAATGCAATGCTCCGCAGTTACTGCTTCGTGTAAATACTCCATTTTTGGTTGTTTTAAGACCTCAAAACATGAACTGTTCAATACTCAGACAGGAGTGAATGTTGTTGGATTGAATCAGATATGCATAAAACTAGAGCAGGTTTTGATTTCTTTTTCAGATCAGAACTTGAAACATTATCTATAAAACTATTATCTTGTAGTGTTAACAGTAATTGTTACCTACTCCCGAAGAATTATTTAAGGCAAAAGGATCTGCCTCAAACATCACTCAATTCCCATTTTTTCCAAGGACAGACACTGACAGGTCTCTTTAATAAGCACACAAGTTCACTCTCTTTACACGTTCAACTTTGTATACCCATAAATTTAGTCTCCCAGAGTTTGTTGATGCATTTGCAGGTGCTAATAATATTATCACACCCAAATTGTCAGCAACTCCACTTTATATAAATATTCTGATCTAAATATGAGGTGTATATTATAGTGGGCAAGTGTCAGAAGTAGTAGTTCAGAGTCTAGCTGGCACCACCGCAAAAATCGGAAGTCAAACACCAACAACATCGCCGGAGTTGAGTTCAGAAACGGAACAGTCACCTGCCGTCCATTAAAGTTCAAACTCAAGCTCGAGTCTTTTTGTGTGCTTGTCAACTGATGCAATAACTTCAATACCCTATTTTTCTACTTTGTGAATAGTCAGCTCAAAGAAGCAAAAAAGGTTTTAACTTTCTTTTTTCTATCCTCTTCTCTGTATTTAAGAAACTATAGGAATTGACACAGAGAGAGAGAGAGAGAGAGTTCAGAGTTCCACGTTTTGACTGGCCATTTGCTTTCTTTCCCTCGTTATCTACCGGAATTGACAGGAATTATTTGTTAGTGGTTGGTTCTGGAGATTACCTTTTTGTTCTTTTCCCTTGAAGAACTTGGAATTGTAGAGAGGAAGAGTTATACAGATTGGTTCTGAACGGAAGTGAACAAAAGCTTGCATTACGAAGGTTAAAGTTGTGTCCTTTTTTGGTTTTTGGTTTCTTGTTCATAGTTTTAGACAGGAGGGTATTTTGGTTAGTGGGCAGGGCTCATAGGAGAAGCAGAGTATATGCATCAGAGTCGGAGATTCAGTCCTCATGAATCATGTTGGATAAACGGAACACAGTGGTGTTCACCTTCCTGCTATGGCTGTTTCTGTTAGAACCCACATTTGAACAGGTTCAGACACTGAGTTCACGCATTGAGAGAGCGGCTTTGCTTCAACTCAGATCGTCTTTGGGGCTAAGAGGCAAGGACTGGCCTATAAAAGCTGACCCTTGCTCAATTTGGAGAGGTATTCGATGTGAAAATCGCAGTGTTTCTGGGATTAACATTTCTGGGTTTCGAAGAACGAGGATTGGTTCACGGAACCCGCAATTTGCGGTTGATGCTTTGGCCAATCTGACTCACCTGAATTACTTAAACGCATCAAGATTCTCGCTTCCTGGTTCTATGCCTGATTGGTTTGGTCAAAGGCTGGTGTCTCTGCAAGTTCTTGATCTTCGTTCCTGTTCTATACGCAACGCTATTCCTGGGAGACTTGGGAATTTGACAAATTTAAGGATTCTTTATTTGTCTGATAATAGCTTTACGGGTATGATTCCCTCGAGTTTGGGTCAGCTGTTGCGGCTTTCTGTTCTTGATCTGTCTCACAATTTGCTTACTGGATCTATTCCTGAATCGTTTGCTTCGCTTCAGAACTTGACAAGTCTTGATATTTCTTCCAACTTCTTAGCTGGGTCGATTCCTAGTGGCATTGGTTCGCTTGTAAAGCTGAGTTATCTAAATGTTTCTAACAACAGTTTGTCTTCTTCGATACCTGCTCAACTTGGGAAACTTGTTAACTTGGTTGATCTTGATCTTAGCTTCAATTCATTATCTGGGTCAGTTCCAGAGGAGTTTCGAGGATTAAGAAATTTGCAGAGAATGCTGATTGGGAACAATCTTCTAGATGGATCTTTGCCGGTCAATTTGTTCTCTTCTTCCAGTCAGTTTCATGTTGTGGTTCTGAAGCACAATGCTTTTACTGGTGTTGTATCTGATATGGTCTGGTCAATGCCCAGGTTAAGTCTGCTTGACATCTCCGGCAACAATTTTACCGGAGCTCTGCCGATTACTGGTTCGAGTTTCAATGCCACTACTGCTCAACTGAACATATCTTATAATTTGTTCTATGGAAATCTGACTCCTGTACTAAGAAGGTTCAGTTTGATGGATCTATCTGGTAATTACTTTGAAGGAAAAGTTCCCAAATATGTAAGTGAAAATGCATCTTTTGCTCGTAATTGTCTCCAAAATGTATCAAACCAGAGGAGTTTGCCTGAATGTACATCCTTTTACGCTGAAAGGAACCTGACTTTTGATGATTTTGGACAACCAAATTCCACACAACCTCCAACTAGAGAAGCTTCAGGGAAGAAGAACAGAAACGTTATAATATTGGCAAGTGTTTTGGGAGGAGTTGGCTTGACAGTGCTTTTGGCACTAGTACTGATAGTGTTGTTCTTTTGCATACGTAAGAAGGGTACTACAAAAGAAAGAGAGGTTGATACTGGAACTGTTCCTGCTCAGAGTACTCCCCAACCACCTGGAACATCACTAAACTTTTCTAGTTTAGGAGATACATTTACATATCAGCAGATGCTTCTGGCCACTAGTGATTTTAATGATTTGAATCTCATCAAACATGGCCATTCAGGTGATCTTTACAAGGGGTTCCTGGAAAGTGGGATCCCTGTTGTTGTGAAAAAGGTTGACTTGCAGTCTATAAGAAAGGAATCTTACTTACTTGAATTGGACTTTTTCGGTAAGGTTTTGCATTCTAGATTAGTACCCTTGTTAGGACACTGCTTAGAGAATGAAAATGAGAAGTTCCTGGTCTATAAATATATGCCAAATGGGGATTTGTCAAGTTCCTTATTCAGGAAAAATAGTCAAGAAGATGACAGCTTGCAATCATTAGATTGGATAACAAGAATGAAAATAGCAATCGGAGCTGCAGAAGGTCTATCGTACCTGCATCATGAATGTACACCACCTATTGTCCATAGGTATTCTCTACTTCTTGTTATTCTCACTTTTCCATGGTTATCTTTTTACTTCCATTGACTTTAATGCTCCCTATTACTGACTAATTTGTTACATCATTCCTTCCGAAATGCTTCTGCAATCTATTCCACGTGGCCTGATCATATGAAAACGATTTTCCACTCAACTCTTGGTTAATAGATTTGATAGTTTTTGATTCTGTTGTCAGATTTTGTATGTTCAGATTGGCTATTAATGCATAGTCATTTGTAGGATAGGAGAATCTTGACTTCATGGTGTTAATTATGTTCTGTTCCAAACAGAAAAATAGATTTGGAACCAAGCCTTTTGGTTCATGATGCTTGATTTAAAGCAATTGAGGCTCATCGTTCCGATTGGAAAAGGGATCCTGCTTCTGCAGAAACCATATGTTGAGATGCCAATATTTTTGCTGTCAAAATTCATTGCCTATCTTGACAATGTAGCCATATTATGCCTACACATAGCATAAGATATACTTAAAGAACATTTGTTAGGGTTCAGATACTGACAACTTTTACACACGTATATAAATATGTTCAACACTAAGGTCGATTCGTGCAAGACGGAAACGACAAAGAGCAAATATTGAATTGCATCAATCTTCGAATAAACTCTTAAGCCTAATGCCGTGGATTTTAAAACTAGCATAAGATGATAAGACAATCCTATAATTCAGTAGATATCTAATAAAGGGCTAGTTTTAATGTGAAAACAACTGAGTCCCTTGTTATGGTCTAACTGTCCCATATCAGTAGTAAAAGAGGCTTATGTCGGATTTACTTACTTATGAGCTCACCCACCCTTTAACCTAGCTTTTGGGGATGGTTCTCCCATAAGACCTGTTCCAGTTGGAGTTAAAGCTAACATCACTTCTTCAAGTCCTCGTGCCACACTCACTAGTGGTGACACCGGTATTGCAGTGTTCCCCATGGGCTAGAAAAGGTCTAGCGCACAACCAACCCGTGGGTGAGTGGGTGGTGACGCCAGTATAGCAGTATTCGCCCAAGGCTAGAAAAGGTCTAACGCACAGCCAGCCCGCCGGTGCTTGGACTACAAAGCGTGGTGGAATGTTACGGTCTAATTGTCCCACATCAGTAATAAAAGAGGCTGATGTGAGGTTTATAAGCATATGGGCTTTTCCACCCTTTAAGCTAGCTTTTGGGAATGGTTCTACCATAAGACCTATAACATCCCTCTTCCAGGGGGATGAGTTCTGGCTGCTGATTGCTATGTTAATTATTGCATTATCACTTCATAACTACATCCATTAAATTCTCCACTACATTACTTAATTCAGTTGCTGAATTACCTTTGTTTGGTGTTGTTAAAGAGATGTTCAAGCCAGCAGTATACTCCTCGATGACAAATTCGAAGTACGGCTTGGGAGTCTAAGTGAAGTCTGTACTCAAGAAGGGGATACACATCAAAGCAAAATTACCAGGTTGCTGCGATTTCCGCAGTAAGTATTTTGTGAAAAACGCTCATCTGTTTGCTTTAGTGATCAATGATGTTAGGTTAAAGGGTTGAGATGATCAATTATTTGCATTACTTAAATACAGTTTGGCATGTGTATTGGCATTGTTTCTCAATGATGTTTCATATTTCGAAAAGAAAGACTACAACAACATAGTAACAGCAAGCATTTTCCTTTTTAGATTTGAGACACTGGCATGTTTCTGTCTCATTTATAGGCATATATCAGTGTCCACGATGAGTGTATATTCTCACTAACCTTTTGGACCTTTATTATGTGCAGGTCCTCGGAACAAGGCACTTCTGGTACGTAGTTTCTTGTATTGAACTGCTTCTAAGAATATACAATTGACCCTGATGATTCATTAAAAGTTTTAGCTTCAAAATCACATATGTACTGGTATAACTATGTACTGCTTTTCGTTTTTTTATAACCAAGTTCATATCCAGATAGAGAATCAGATTTAAATTCACAAAAGTAAAAGTTATTGTACGGGATCTTTTTGTTCGTATCGAAGCCTGGGATGGGAACCGTGTCGCAAGGTTTAATTGATTTGAACTTGAGAGAACTTGTGGTTTCTTTAGGTTATACATTGTCTACTTCTTTGGTCACACAGACCTCTGGCTTATATGGCATTGCTTTTAAAGGGTGTCTTCATATTTTTCACTTGATACATGAGATGAGGTTTTTGGGTCCAAATATGGCAATCCCTGTAACTGTCCCTTCTTGGGAGTCATGGGATCTTAGATTTTTTGTTGGTTATATGAGTGCTTGTATATCTCCGTTTATCGGAACAATGGAACATGGCAGGAATGTGCCATCTCATAAACACAGTTTCCTTCACTTCATAGTCCTCATTGTCTGGTTTTTCAGTTATGCTTGTTTCAGTACAAAGAAACATGACATTAGTGAAGTTCTTCTGTGGGCTATTGTGACTTCTAGTTTAAACAAAATGAAACACAAACCTGTAGTTGTTGCTTGTGCCAGTTAGGTAGGTAGTGCAGTTTCTGAAAAATTTTCATTTTGATGATCAGCTGGAAAAGGTAAAAGTATTTGGCATTTTCTGTAACTGAAACTTAAACTTCAGGAGTAATCAAACTTGCTTCTCACAATCGATGGAAAAAACGAAAAGATTAAAACGCTTGAAGGCCAGTGATTTGCCTGCTACTCTGGTTTTGTTTGTTGGAAGTTGACTGTCTATCTAAATTGTTTCTGAATTTTGTTTAATGTGTGATCAGGTTCATTAACAACAACATGTGCTTATGATGTTTACTGCTTTGGGAAGATATTGCTTGAGCTGGTAACAGGAAAACTTGGTATCAGTTCATCTAGTGACACACAACTGAAGGACTGGTTAGATCAGATATTGCCTTACATCAGTATATATGACAAGGAAATGGTGACAAAGATTATTGATCCATCTCTGATCATAGACGAGGATCTACTAGAAGAAGTGTGGGCAATGGCGATTGTTGCTAGGTCTTGCCTGAATCCGAAGCCCTCAAGGAGACCCTTTATGAGATACATCCTCAAGGCTCTAGAGAACCCTTTGAAGGTTGTCAGGGAAGAGAGTTCCAGCTCTGCTAGACTCAGAACAACCTCTTCCAGAGGATCTTGGAATGCTGCTTTATTTGGTAGTTGGCGCAAGAGTTCATCGGATGTGCCGGCTATCCCGGCAGCATCTAGCACCCGACTAGAAGGAACTGGTAGTTTCAAGCAGTCAGGGACATCAAATTCCCAGGGAAGTGGCCAGAATGGTGGAGACCATTCATCATCTCGCAGGCGGCATTCAAAGGACGTTTTCCCGGAACCATCAAGTGCACAAGATGTAGAGAGACAAGATCAAGCTTAACAGGGTGAAGATTGTTTCATGATTCATAACTAATAATGCAGCAGGCTATTAATTTGAGTGTCTGCTTGCTGGTACCCCATTCCCCTGCTGTTTGTGGTTTCGGAATCCCGATTGAGTTTGTGAACTTTTTTTTCGTCATTCTGGCTTCTGAAAGCTGCATAATCTTATTCTAGACAAGTTCTAGCAAGAATGCTCGTTCCTGATATGGTAGCAGAGATTAAGGTGGTGCCTTTGGCGGTTATAGTCATTATTTTGTTCAGCAACTTGTTAATGATCAAAATGAGCTTCCATTTTCTGTAATTTCATTGCTTCTTTGTGGTCTGTTTCTCTTTTTTTTGTAAAGTCTAGTTTTGAAGGATTTCGTAACTCTGAAGCAGATCAGATCATTATTTTCCAGAAAGAAAATAAAAGAAAGATCATACTTATTATCAGTGGTTCCAAGTTATGCAGATAACTATTCTCATTTGATCTCTTTTCTACAGATACTGCTTTTACATTTGTGGATTCTCTAAATATGAATTAAAATCTACCAACTTCCTGTTAATGAAAACTTTAATTTAACCCCAAACCTTTAAACCCTAAAAGTTCTAAACCTTAAATCATAGACCAAAGCTTTTCTTAAGTATGACATGAGTTACTTCAACATGCGCATAGGGGAGATACAGTTTCGTCTAACCTACCCGCTTCCATCGGTCGGGTTGCATATCGGTTAAAATAAATTCTTTTCGATAAATCAAAATCTCAAATTTCTTTTCAAATGGTACAAGCTTCTTATAAAACATATGTAGATAATAATAAGTTTTCCGTGATGATAAGTTTTCACTCTCCACTTTCTTTCTAAAATGGACTAGTTTTAACACTCCATATTCACAACAGGACCGTCCATCATCAAAAAACGCCACCCCGTCAGTGCTGGACCGCCACTAGTTCTCAGATATTTCGACTTAACAGATGAAGAACAAACAGAAACTGAATACTTCAGGTGAAAGGCTAGACATACACTTAAACATTTCATTTTGAATTCAGAGAAGTGTTTCCAAAAAAGATTCACAAGAGACAATCTTAATCAAAAACACATTTTTATTATAATAACACTAAATATCACTCTATTTGACATATAATACTGTGCCATATGCCCTATTGACCATAAGTAGTAACTAGATAGCATTCATGATAGATCAAGACTCTTATCATATTCATATATTAACACAGAATTAAAAGTGTTTAACTCTGAAAATTTAAAAGATATGTCTCATAAATATTCATATTATCAACTAAATTCTAATACAATTTACCAGAGTTCATTAAGCAAAACACTCCTTTCCAAAGAAGAAACCTGAAACACAGAAATCAGAATTGTCCCACCTAAACATTACTACTCACTACTTTCTCTTGCCTCAAATTTGAAACAAAACAAACACTTGAAATTTCTCCAAAACCCCATAAAAGAACAGGGGACAAGCAACGAATTTTGAAGGGTAAAAAATGGATCTTTATTCCATACAAGAGAGTTAAAAAGAGAACTGACATTCAAATTGTGAATTAAGCAGCTGTCTTGAGCTCGGGCAATGCATAAACAGGGTGAAGAAGATGACCTTCCTTAGGCTCAACATGCACCCACCTGCGTTCACCTTTACGTCCCATCAATTTCTTTCGCTCAAATTTCACACAGCCTTCCTTCAAAGCATACAAAGTGTGATCATTCCCCATTCCAACGTAGTTTCCAGGATGAAAATGAGTCCCTCGTTGTCGTACGATGATGTTTCCAGGGATCACTCTCTGCAATTACAACCAAATTCACACAAAAAATGATCATAAAACAATCACCCCAAGCAGCCCTTTAAGCCAAAAATTATGTATTTCAAGAAATCTTAATTTCTCTTACCTCTCCACCGAATTTCTTAACCCCAAGATTCTTGGGTTTAGAGTCTCGACCATTTTTGGTGGATCCGGCGGTTTTTTTAGTAGCCCACCTCCGAAACATCAAGCCTAGTCCTCCAGATACATCTGCATAATCATTCATACCAAACAAAGGACCGTCTTTAGCCACCAAGAGATACTAACCCATTTCTCGTAAAGCACTAAATAGATCATAGAGCCTCGTACCAGATGCACCGGAGTAAACTGGAGCATTGGTGACCAGATCTTTGAGATTAACTCTTCTGCATAGAGAACTCAGATAGCTCATCCTTTTGTGTATGTCTTCAGAAGGACCTGTAAAGAGGAGTCCCCAGAAAACATCACAAGTTAGCTGCCGTCATAATACTTCCGGCGAAATTCAACAGATAATAGTGAATCTACAGAAGAGTGTCAAGTAACAACCTTAGGGACTAAGCTTGACTGATTAACCTGCGATTGGGGTGTAGCGATTGTGCAATGGAGGAGAGACGCTTTGTCGTTTCGACACTTTTAAGATAGGTTGGGCCTTCCTGGTTAATTGGGCCTATATTTATAATGGGCTTATCTATGAAACATCCGTAATACTTAATTTTTCTAAATTTTCTATGGAAGCAATTATTTTTATTTTTATTAGTTAAAAAAGGTTCATTTAGTCAAAGTTTGGAGATAATTTTCCATTTCTGGAACATATTCCTTATTTTTTGATGGGATAACAAATTATTAGAAACTTTTTCAATTTAACATTAAAATTTCTAAAATTTAGTATTTAATTACTAACATTTTAAATTTTTTATAAATCAAATTAATTTTATCGATGTAATATATTCCCTAAATATTACATTATTGTTTGCCTATTTAATGTTTTACAAACTAGATCGTAAGTTAAACTGATAAGATGAGAAGTTTAAAAGAGATTATTTTTACTTATTAAAAAATTTGAAATTTAATTAAAAAATATTATTAAATAAATATTAATTAATTTTATTTTATAAAATTTTATTAATTAATAAAAATTAATCAAATAATTAATCAAAATTTTTACAAGACTTTTACCGTTAAATCGATTGAGTTTTTTAATCAATGCATGAATAATAGTGATTTTGATTTGAATTATAAGAATTTTAAAATATTAATAAATCAATTAAAAATTTTTAAAATTGAATATTAAATTAAAAGTTCTTAAAAACTAAAATAGTTTTGAATATATGAACTTTTTCCCGAGTTAAAAAACTCAAAACTTAAACCTTTTTAGACTTGATTGAGAAATGTCAATGAACCGAACCACACCAAACCGAAAGTAGCCCATAGCCCAACAGGCTGAAATAGGTCAACCCATAACTTGACATTTTAAAAAAAAAACTTCCAAAACAACATCTTTTTTAACAAAACGACGTCTTTTGTGACAAAATGATGTCATTTTTAAAGTAACAATCAAGCCACGAGCTCGGCCAACCTAGGTCGAGTAAGCCGAGCTCTTTTTAACATCTCTACTTGATCAATTATAAGAAATTAGATTAAATTAATCTAAAATTAACAGGTCAAAATATATTTAATTAAACTAAAACAAAAAAAAAGAGTTAACCCAATTCAGTTGCCATTGCTAATTTTGAGAATTTCTCCATAAAAATAAGCATCATCCTAAAAATCAACCTTTCCTTTGATCAAAATGAACAAAACAAACCTACAAAGGAAGAATAATTTGTCATAGAAACAAACTCATTAAACACAGTTGATGAACTACAATGGCGTAGTAGCCAATGAA
>JAOTJB010000209.1:40766270-40779243 GCA_027123815.1 Erythroxylum minutifolium | reverse complement strand
AAAATAATTAAAGAAGATTATCTTTATTAATCAAAATATTTAAATTTTAATTAAAAAGACCGTAAAAAAATTTAATTAGTTTATTTTGATTTATAAAAATTGATTAATTTATAAAAAATAATAATTTAATTAATAAATTGATAGTGCTTTAAAAATCAAGATTATTAAATTAAATCAAATTAAAAATTCGATGATTAAAAATTTTTACTGTTAAATCAACTGAACCAGTTTGTTTTTTAAAACGTTAATTTAAATTATAGAAAATATGTATTTATGCATTTAAATATTAATTTTTAGTCATCTGTAAGGTTATTAAAATGCTAGAAGAGGTATATTTTTAATTTAATTAAAAATTTAATAAAAATGTCTTAAAAGTAAATAATAAAAGTTGTTAATTTGTAAAAAAAAATACATATTTCAATTATAAAAATAATTCCTTTTTGAAAATACAAGAAAAGTCTGCGTGATGGCTCTCGCCAGCGGCCAGACAAGGCTAAAATATCTAATAGCACACGCAAGGAAACCTTCTCTGGTGTGGGTCCAAAAATTACAGAAGACAAATCAGTATATTACGTGGCAGAAAGTGGCCGAACCCCACATGAGGGTTTTTTTTATTGCATTAGATATTCCGACTTAGTCAGACTAATCTTAAGCTTCTAAGATTCAACCTCAAAAATTTTAGAAGAAGTAAATCTGAAACTCTAAGATTCCTCAAGTTTTTATATAGCCTGTACACTTCTACATACAAGGAGTCGTCACATACTTAATTGGTCAACTGCTGATTGATCTCTGACCCTACTTAGTATCAGGTTCTCAACAATCCTCAAGTTTTCTAATAGCTTCAACTCCCATACTGTAGTTGGAAGTGAGACGTTTATAATTAATCCGATCGAAAAGCTTTGCCCAAGAAACTAAAGGATTATCGATAGGACAAATTTCTTATTTCTCTTCTTTTAACATGACTCAAACTCAAAACCTACCCTAAAGAAGAACCTTATCCTAAGGTACCCATTTTTTCTCTCTCTCAACAACGTTACCTGTTTCTTACTGCTCTTTCTCAGAACTGCCCCGTATATATATACTCTCCTACTTTTTAATTTCATTTCACGAAGTTTCAAATAATGAATTTGCATTTTCGCTCTCTCTGACATCTCTCTCTCTCTAATTATTGAGTTCAATTCTCTCTTTTGGTTCAGTTTCTATATGCTTCTGCTGAGCCCTAGGCTCGTCAAGTTCATGATCGCTAGGGTTTGAAATCGAGCCAAACAGGTACTGAAATGGCGCGTTTGTAGCTGTAGATGGCGGAGGATATGTCTGTTGCGGAATTGAAAGAGCGTCACGCGGCGGCTACGGAGACGGTCAACACTCTCAGAGAACGCTTGAAGCAGAAACGCCTTCTGTTGCTTGATACCGATGGTGCTCTAATTTTCTCTTTCTTTCACTTTGAAATTTTATTCTGTTTGTTTGTTGGAGATTTTATTTTGTTAAAAATGGTAGTCGATAGATCTGATTGCAATTTTTGGCAGTTTCCGGGTACGCCAGGTCTCAAGGGAGGACTCCGGTGAGCTTCGGGCCCACCGATCTGGTCTGTTGCCGTACGCTTCAAGGACATACTGGAAAGGTGATGTTTATCGAACTCTATGGAGTTAAACTCATAGGTTCCCTTGAAAGCCGAGTTGTACCTTAGGTTTGGTTGTAGTTTTTATCATTTAGATATCATAACTGATATGCATGAAACAACTTGCAAAAGTTGTAGCTGGACCATTTTTGTAATTAAGGAAGTTATGAAATCTCTGCTGTGAGAGTGGTCAAACAAGAGCTGCGTATCCGTGAAAAAGCTCATAAGTTAATTTTCTGTTAAGCTTATGGACTTTTAAGTTCGAAGAAAAGAGAATGATCAGCTTCAACAGTTTGATTCTTAAACCTGCTTCGATTGAACTTCAAGATACATTCAAAAAATAATTTCTGATTTATACTCATGAAGGCGAGTTTTGATTTTCTGGATTGTTAAGTGTAGAGACTTCGGTGGTGGATCTTATAGATGTTAGATATATTATGCTCAACAATTGGAGCTGCTTTTGGTGTTATCATGACTTTAGTGTAGGTGTGGCATTGAGTTAATTCATTATATTTTTATCTGTATCTTTGGATTATTGTGTTATGCTGCTTTTATAATTCAGGTGAGATGCATGATTGTGAAGTAACATTTCAATTTCTATGTATATGCAGGTTTATTCCTTGGATTGGACTGCTGAAAGGAATCGCATTGTCAGTGCATCTCAAGATGGACGAATAATAGTATGGAATGCGCAGACGAGTCAGAAAACACATGCTATAAAACTACCTTGTGCATGGGTGATGACCTGTGCCTTCTCACCTAATGGCCAATCAGTTGCTTGCGGTGGTCTTGACAGTGTTTGTTCCATTTTCAACCTTAATTCTCCATCTGATAAGGATGGGAATTTGCCAGTATCAAGAATGCTTAGTGGACATAAGGGTTATGTCTCCTGCTGTCAGTATGTTCCAGATGAGGACACTCACCTGATTACAAGTTCTGGTGATCAAACTTGTGTTTTGTGGGATGTTACTACAGGGCTTAGAACATCTGTGTTTGGAGGAGAATTTCAGTCAGGCCACACTGCTGATGTACTGAGGTATGCTAAGTTGTCTTATTTCACAACCAGTGTTTCTATGAAATCTGGACGTTTGACTGAAAATAAAGGCACCTGATGTAAAAAGAACCAGAAAAGCTTGTCTTGCCTTTTAGGTAAATCTGGTATAACATATAACATTTAGTTGTTTCATTAACCTTGTAAAAGAATGTGATTGGTTTGGTAATTATCATAAGCATTTACAGTAGGTGTCTTTATCACTTTCTAAGAAAATTTTTTAGTATCCATGACTTAAAATTTTCTGGTGTGATCCCATCATCTTCAACTTGAATTCTCAAAACTAAATAGATGGTCAGCCCTTGGAAAAGTAACAAAGATATCACCAGGCCCATGCAACAAGATGAAGATGATTTGGAGCTTTTCAAGATAGTAAAGCTACCTAATCTTTTCATCAACTTTAAGGATACATAACTTTTTTTGTTTCTATTTCCCAGTGTTTCCATTAATGGATCAAATTCGAGAATGTTTGTATCTGGTTCCTGCGACACGACTGCCCGACTATGGGACACTCGTGTTGCTAGTCGAGCTGTACGCACTTTTCATGGGCATGAGGGAGATGTCAATACTGTGAAATTCTTCCCTGATGGTAATAGATTTGGGACAGGCTCAGATGATGGAACTTGTAGATTATTTGACATTAGAACTGGGCACCAGCTCCAAGTTTACCATCAACCGCAGGGCAACAACGAAATTGCACCTGTGATTTCCATTGCATTCTCCATATCAGGAAGGCTTCTGTTCGCCGCATATTCAAATAATCATTGCTTTGTCTGGGATACCTTGTTGGCAGAGGTAACCTTTTCTTATTCCCTTGTGTAGAAGTCAATGTGCAAAAGAGTTATATCCTCCAAAGTACTATAGTTTTGGTTTTTCTTACTGTCTGTCCTGTACAAGCCATTTGGTGTTTAAGCTTCTTATTTCTGACTGGACTACCTAATACTAGTGCCTACAAGGTATCCTGAATAAAAACTACAAGATTTGCTAGCCAGGTCTGAGTTGGCTGAGTTTTGGGCTTGGGGGTTGGACCATCAGCAAAACGACATCGTTTTGGTCTCTCCGAAAAAAAAAAGTGGTTGGGCCTGGCCCTGGACCATAGGCAGCTCGGACCCAGCCCAGCTCATTATCATCCCTAGTAGTGATGCATCACGCAAATTATTAGTTACTAGACCTAGCAAAGCAGAGCTTTTCTTCCATCAACTAATGCATTTACTCCTCATCTCCTCTATGGTTATGGTTGCTTGAGTTGATACATTGAATTAATTATGTTAGTGTTTTTCACAGGCCGTACTGAACTTGGGATCTCTTCAGAACACGCACGAGGGACGGATCAGCTGTTTGGGCTTGTCATCTGATGGAAGTGCTTTGTGTACAGGAAGTTGGGATACAAACCTTAAGGTTTGTTTTGATTTTAACTGTATTGTATTTATTTCCTTCAACATCTTCTTCTTCCTCCAGTTAATTTGGTCATTCAAAGAATAACTGGTTATTAAACTTCTTTGCTCTCTCTCTCTCTCTCTCTCTCTCTAACAGATTTGGGCTTTTGGAGGGTATCGGAGGGTGATTTGATGAATTCATAAGAGCTTATTTCTAAGGAGCCCTCTTTATCATCCAAGACTGATGGTGCTTCGTTGGGTGCATTTATCTGCATTTTCAGTAACCTGATAAAATGATTATGAGGCAAGTACCACTTTTTGTAACTTTTCTCGTGTGAATTGGTTCTCTTTGAAGGAAAGAGGGAATGTTGTTGCTTTGGTAACTAAACCGTTCAGAGGCTGATGCTTGTGTCCTTAACGATATGAATGCCATTGCAACTTTGTTTGATTTATCCTTTGCTTTAGTGACTAGTAATTCCTCAAGTGTGCTTAAAATTGAATTATTGTATCTGGCAAATAGCTTTTAATGTAGTTTGAAGTGAAAAATATAAAGAGAAAAATGGATTTACCTACCTCTTTAGGACAATCTAAAATACGTATAGACCTCTGAAATTAATAAATTTCTTGTATTGCATTCTTTTCTCCTTTTTAAGCTATGCTTTTTATGTGTATGTGTCATTAGAATTTTACTATTATAAAATTTAAGCTACTCTTTTGACGTAATGTATCAGTCCAAACTTTTACAATTTTGGAATTTACCTTTATGGTGCCCTTTCATATAGATATACTTACTCTTTGTTACTTCAATCATCGATAGAACTTACAAGTTTAAGAAAAAGTAGCATAAAATAGGTCAAACTTTGGTCAGGCTTGCTGTTTAACTTAGTAATTTACATTAAAGTTTCAATTTGATAAAATTTATATTTTCATTTTTCCAAATTTAACGAAGTACTGTGTTTGTTTAATGTTTAATTTTTTGTTTAAATTTCTTGATTTTATAATTTAGAATCCGCAAAATATAATAAAATTTGGTGCTTTTATAATGTGTATATAATTATTTATTCGTTCATTTAAAAATTACTAACAAGAAGTTATAATCACTAGCTCTAATCATTAAATAATAATATTTTTAGTAAGTAATGGTAATGTCATGTTTAGAAATAAAATTGGATTTAAAAAGTACCAAAAGTAAAAACTTATTTTAACAATAAATAGGAATAACATAATTAAAACTATTTTCTTAAAAGTAAAAATGTAGACTTGATTAGCTTAAAAATATAAATATGTATGTTTAAAGTTAAAAAATTATTTTCAAAAGATGATATATGAAGATAAAAAAATTAAAACGTTTCTATCATTCGTAGATATTTTGTAATCATTTAAATATAACATTAAACTTCTGTGAATTATAAAGTTAATTTAACTAAAATATTCGATAATTTGCATGTGGTTAATATATAAACATGAAGTGAACAAGTTCTTGTTAAATAAATTATTAGAAAGTTAAAAATGGACTTTAACCAATTTATGCAAGATTTCCAACGTTATTAACCAATCGCAAGTTCACCACACAGTTAAAAACAAACAATGTTTTACTGAAAGATTTAGAAACAAAAGTAACAAAGAAACTAAAACAGTAAATCACAACAGTTCAAAAGAAGAGTGTTTCAACCGAATTATGAAAACGTAACTTACAAACTTAAAAATTCAGAAGATATAAGGATGAAACCAACTATAAGTTTAAATTCAAATATCAAATTAGGTATATGACAGACTCGACTCGATCTAGTCTAGAGTTAGCATGCCAATCTGGATTCGAACGTGAAGGCCAACCTGAAACTTGGCCTGAACAACTTTCTTAAATCGATATCTTTAATCTTTAAATTTGTTTTAAAAAAATCTAAGGCCGGCCGACAAATTGAGAGCTGGGCCCTTGGCAATGAATCCAGATGCATTAACATATTAAGCAGCGAAGTATACCCAAGACAGACATGATAATTCCTGTACTTAATCCCATAAAGACATACCAAAAAGAATTGTTCTATTTGATATGATTTGCATGATTACAACAAAATATTATTCAGTGACATGAGAGGCTCTGAAGTATAGGCAAAAATCAATCATCAGAATTCCAAGTTGCAATCCATGAAGCTTACGATTCTTTTCATCATAACAACCGCTATATATGTGCAAGCTATATGCCTCTGATCTCATCCATATGAATAACAAAATGGCCGAAGATGAAGGAAAAACGAACCGAACCGAATTAACCGATTTTTACCAAATATTAGCCGCTCGCAACAATCTCGTGAATGGCATCACTAACAGATTCATCATCCGATCTAACTGCCAACTTCATGGCAACCTCCTTTGGACCATCAATTCCAAATTGCAATCTAACAAGAATCTTCACATTACCTATGTAAACACCCGAGAGCAGACAAGTGTGGGACCTTGAATTGCTTGGCACAACCTCCGTACCCTGAAAATAGTAACAGCAGAGCAAAAACGGACACGCGCTAGAAGTTATCAGGCGTATGTGATATAAACTGGTCTGTATAACGTGAAGACAAGACAAAGGACCATTCTAAGAGAGGAAACAAAATAAAATGGAATTAAAGATCTTTATTCAACGGCATTCATTTGCCCTTCGATTGGGTTAAAAGGTATAAATTTAAGAGTCAGTTTGGTTTGACTTTTTTTAATGTAATTTTTAATTTATTAAAATATACATTTTAATTTGTAAAATTAATTTAATTTAAATTTTATGCTTTCAAAGATATTTTAAACTTAAAAATAATTATTAAATTAATAAATTATATTATATTAATCATAATTCTTGTTAAAGAAAAGAAAATTTAATTTTTATGAGTTTTCATAATTTATAAAAACTGAAAGAAACCAAAACTAAATTAAAAAAATTAAAAACAATTTTTCTACTAATTTGAAAATAAAAATTAAAAACTAAAATGAAAACAAACAAGCCCTTATGACCTTGCGTTTTCTGAAACAGTTGTTAAAACAGTGTACTGACGCAACTATTTTACATCTTGATGTTATATTATAATCGTTATGAGTAAGAACTATTGAACCTGTCCAGTTTTTTCTCATATAGTATGCACAAAGGAAATGAGTTCTGTGCTCCCAGTCTATGAGAGAGCCAGTACGTGTGCTCTGTAATTTAATTAAAGCAAGAAATCAGATGTATGATCACAAACTAACCTCACAGGGCTGCATGCCAAGAAGGTTGATGACAGCATTAACGGCTTCGGCCAGGCTCTCCCTTGGACCAAGGCCATATTCATCAACTCGTTCGCAATCAGGCCCCAAGCTTTCCCATGCATTCCTGAAGTTGGAGACTCCAACTTTTATCATGTAGTCTGCTGCAACTACCTCAAGGTCCTCCAATTGATATTCATCCTCCACACCATCCTCCTCAGCTTCACCAGTTGCTGGATCAACCTAGTCAACACAGCAAACATATGAAGGAATTGAAAAAAGTCTTAATTACTCGGTTCAATAGATCCAAGGGCGCAAAGTCTCCTGAGCATAATATTCACTTTTACTAAAAGATTTTCTGCTTGAGAAAGCCCTCACAGTAGAATAAATTACTGGAAAGAGAGGGAGGATCTACATAATGAGAACATGGAAAGGGTAATGATGTCATTTCAGACAGATGGCAAGAACAAATACCTCTTTAACAATAAACCTCAACATATTAGAAAACTTTCCGACTGCTGGAACGCCATCTGGCTTCTCAAACGCAACGAAGGCATGTCCAGGTGAATCATAAGGAAGCGATCTCAGAGGTTTGGATAAGACCTCTGAAAATTCTTCTGCATCAGAAGCATCTACAATGACAGTAACCTTGCAGCACAAAAACAAAATGGAGATTGAAGACATTTCCTATAGGTTTTGAAAATAGACGTTAATATTATTTTCCAGATACCAAGTCCTTACATTTTCCAGCAATTGCTCCGGAATTGTGTTAGTACAGTTGTACTGGAACACAACATGCCTATCGAATATGTGCTTAACAACATTAACCGCATATTCGGTTTCTGCTTCAGTAAGTTCCACAGGAGCAGATGACTTTTGAGAAAAAAAAAGAAGAAACAAGTTAACAGTTAACGTTAGTAGTTTACATAGAACTTATCTTGAATAGTTGATTAATCAAGGAGAGAGGAGTTCAGCTATCCAAATAGTAAATGCACACTAATGTAAGAAAATCTGGGTAAGAAACCTTGAAAAGCTTTCCAAAGCTTGAAAACTCTGGGATGGAGGAAAGAAGTTTTTCATAAGCATCAAGAGTAGATGTAGGAGCAGTTGGGGGAGCTCCAAGACCAGTTGGCTTTTTGCCTGGAGCTTTCTTCTCAGCAAGTGTATGGGACTTAACTTCCTTTGGCACAAAATTGATGTCAAAAGGTTGCTCTGAAGGTTCCTGTATAAACAACAGATTCATTGTTCATTGCATTACCGTAATAGTAGTACAAGAAGAACAACAGACAAAGCACTTACATAATTCTTCAAACTTGTTTCCAAGTTAACAAGAGGTATGTCAAAGTCTCCAAAAAGAAAATCCTTTACATCCTTTTCAGTTTCAACAACTTCACCATCACCACCAAGTGTATTGATATAAAGAGTGGCCCTATCACGAACCTGTAATTAAGTCAGCATAAATGATTTGCTTCAAATAATTAACAAAGATAATGATATGAACAAATTAAATATTCTAGAGAGGACAATGAGATAAATGAAATGAACCTCCTAAATCTGCCAAATTAATCAAGAAGTAACAAAATAAATAAGCATCTTATATATGCACTTCGATACTTGGGTTTAATACATGCTCTTGCAAAGTCTGGACAACGGCAAAGCACAACCACAGGTAGATCAATTTATCCCTGAACAGAGAACTCACCTCATCATCACTGTCAAAGAGACAACGCCTCAACAGAACAAAAATCCGTGGCTGCAACAGAAATCACGAGAAACCAACCTAATTCAATAAAAAAACAGTAGTGACCGAAGCAGTAAACAGTTTACACAGAGACGAATTTGCACCTTTAGCGCATCAACCATGGCACCAAACTTTGCCAATGTGCTCACAGCAGCTGCTCGAACAGTAGCATTCTCAAGATGGACACGATTGTAAATGTAGCGGATATATTTGCTAGGATCTGAAGTCTTTGGTCCTTCAGTTCCCAGAAAATGGAGTATCTAATAACATGCAAATGAAATAGGACAAGGGTTATAAAAGCAATAAAACGTGGAGCATTGAATGAAGTACTATCACTAGAATCTGGAAACAAATGCCACCTGTGTGGAAAGATATGTAAATTCACAATCTTCAATGAATTCACATAGATGAAGCAACCCATTTTCCTTTGCATCAGGGATGTCTCTAATGAGGATAACTATCGAATCTACAATTGCCTTCTTGTAGTCGAATCCACCTTCCTCGCGGAGAATATTGCTTAAGAAGTTCATCCTGTAAAACCAAGAGCTTAGAGGGTATACAAAAAGTACAGATACATCATAAACCTAATATTCTTCACTACAAGGAAGAAAATAGTTACTAACAGTGATCTATACTTCAAGGGAAACTTCAAACACAGAGATCTAATGGCTTCCACCACCACAATTTTGAACTCATCAGCAATATCCGACATAAAGTTCGTTATCTGCTTCATGAGACGATCCACACTTGATTCATTTCCAGTCTTAAGAAGAGTTGTGATCGCAAGTGTCGCAATGCTTCTGTTCTGATCAGATATCAAACTCTCCATATCAATATTGCAGTTAGTGACTGCCATTGGATGAGTCATGGCCACCTGCAGAAATTTCCACTTAATGTCAGTTTATCCAAGGAAAACAACACAAGAAGACAACGAAACATCTACTGGAGGCATTAAGATATAGTGAAACATTGAGCAGATCAATATATGATCAATCGAGATTAGTAAGGCACTCGCATCCCTACTTCATTCCCAAAAGGTAATAACGCAAAAGTAAGCATTCCTAAAACCTCATACAATTTGAAGATTTAGGCTACAAGAAAATTCAGTCAGTAGCTGCCAAAAAGAAAGCAAAATGTGACCTTATTCAAAGTTCGGACAGCAGCAAATCTCAGCACTGGCTTCGATGAACTTAAAAACAACTGGAGAACAGTAATAGCTGGAGTCAATTCTCGGCTTGTCACAGCGCTGAGCTCTGTAATTGCCCTGGCAGCCTCAAATATAACCATCTCTGCCTTATGGCGAAGACAACTCTCAAGAAAATCATAGAAAGGGCGGTCTCCCCCTTGTGTGTTTGTAGCCGACTCACGAATAACCTAAAAAAAAATCACATTCCACATTTCAGGAAACATATTACACATTTTATCCATATATGATTCATAGAACATACAGACCTGACTGGTATAACGTATCAAGAGGCACTGTGCAAGTGGTGAGCGAACAGTTCCCCTTGTCAAGCTGGTTACTAGCTTGCTAACAGCCAATCTATCGTTCTGTCGTATCTGCAAATTTTGAAAGCGCATATTGCCTTTTAAGACAAAATATTAAATCTAATTTCACAAGAATCACGACTGATTCATAAAGCTTTTATCTTAAAAAGTAGCACATGTATACAAATTCAGCCCCACTGTTGAAATGAGCAAACAATCACATTCTTAGTAGACACACTATTTATCTAATGAAAATCTCAGATACAGAAGAAGAATAAAAAGATGATACCAACAAAATTGGAGACTCAGTACCTGATGAAGCAAAGCTAGTGCATGGAATTGCACAAGGGCAGCCCTTGATTGCACAGCTTCCTGAACCTCATTACTCCATCTTTTCACAATTTCTGGGTTTGTCTACTCAACAAAACCACAAACAATTAAGATACTTTAGCAAGGAATACAACAAGAAGCAGAATATGTTACATTAGTAATAGTACCTGGAGCAAATGGATCCCACTAACTAAAGCTGCACTAGCAACCACTGGATTTTTGTCAACGATTGCTTGCTTCAAATATCGCTCTATCTGGGTTAAAAGTGTTCCATCTGTTATCCGACAAAGCACACGGATAGCATTCGCCCGATACATATCAGTCTTACTATTCATGTCCTTCATTAAGGAACTCGTCACTATAATAACCTTTTCTCCAGAAAAGAAAATAAAAAAAACAATAGTCAGCATGTATCCTTCACAAGCAACAAAAACATGGCAATAAAATTCAGGAGATGTTTATCAAGTAAAAAGTATAAAACCTCATCAGCCGATGGGGATAATTCCTTAATCATCAAATAAACCATCCTCCTTAAACCTACATCTTTTGACTGAAAAAGCTTTGTGACGGCAAAGAAGACTTCCGTGGCCTCAATCTGTTGAAATGCTAAAAGGCGTAAATTAGAAAGCACCCCAATCTTCACAAAAACAGTTGAAAATACGCACGCAGCATGGATCTTATCTTTAATCAACTAAGTCACAGTGAACTTAAATCTGACCTTAGTAAATGTTTCTCCTTGGTTCAGAAGGTAAAGAAGCTTTGTGATGACCTACAAGTGAAGTAAAGTACCAAAACTCATAAGTTTACTGCTTCAACACATCACAAAAACATAGCGTGCAAAACTAGCACCAAGCAATCTAAAGAAAAAGACCTGAGAACATCTTCTAGGATCAAGCTGAGGATCATTGAAAACCCTAGCTTCCTGAAGAACTGCACCCTTCTCTATCCCCAGAAATGGAGAATATTCCGCTGATACAAATGGGAGGGGAAAAAAAGAGGAGGCGTTAGGCGTATTGTTCACACTGGCCGCATGCTTAAGATGTGTGATTATAACTCAAAGTCTCAAAAATAGACGCCAATAGATTTGTATCACAGATGATGTAATGATAATTACTAGCACATGACATTTTGATAAAGAATCTTCATCCAGGTCCTAGAAAACGAACAAGCTCGTTTCCATCACCGAAATGGATGGCAATAACTGGTTTAACGATAACTAAGACTGCCAATGAAAAACATTTTCAACACAGTACGAAAACAATCCGCTGTAGAAAAATAAATGTGAGATCAGATGAACTTATTCAGATTCAAATGAAACGAGCAATCTGCATTGCCACAAAGAGCTAGAAATTCATGCACAACACCCGTTTGAACATACAACGAATGCAGATCAGACTAGCTGCAGCTAAAACAAATCAAACTAATTTCAGATGTATAGAAGCTCGAAACAAGACCCAAAATCTCACAGCACATTAGGAAATATTGTGAAATCTAACGAAAATTTACAGATCTAGAAGCCAGTAACTGATCTGGTGGCGGTTACATTAAGATTCGGGAGAGTAAAACCAAAATTACGAAGAGAAATGAATTCGAACTGGCGCGAAAGGAGATCTTTCTAAAGCGAAAACTGAATCGAATTCGAAAAAGATACCTTCGTCGTCGCGATCGTCGTCTTTCTTCACGAGAGGCTGAGCCATCGGTGCTTACACTAGTCTCTCAGATCTGGTTCGCTCAGTGTTAGGATTTTACTCGCTTTCTCTCTCAACTCTCTTCCTCGTTCGGTGAAAGCAGCACTGATAAATTGGTTCTTGTTTGTCTCTGCGTTTAACCATTTAAACGCAGTAATTTCAAAAGAATGGTGAGAATCCTGTGGAGGTGACCTTTAGGGAATCCGGTAGGCTTGTACTTTTTAAGCGGGATTTAACTAATCAGAAAGCGCCACGTCTTTATTTAAAATGCAATCGAATTTAAATTATGTATTTTTAATTTGAGTCTAAGTTTGTATAAAATTGTTTAAAATAATAATATTTTTAAAATTAGAATAATCTAAAATAAAATTATTTTTGATAGAAGTCAGGTCGGTTAAATTTTTTATGTTGGATTTTGAACTAATTCTTAAATTTAAACATTATTCAAAATTTAATCAGTTT
>JAOTJB010000209.1:40747737-40763853 GCA_027123815.1 Erythroxylum minutifolium | reverse complement strand
ATCGCCTTCGAGTGTTCGTACAATCTGAATTGTAGTAATTTTAAAATTCTCGTTAGCTAAATACATAAGAAGCTAAGAGCCTACTTGTTTTTGCTTTTATTTTTAAATTTAGTAAAAATTTTATTTATTTGAGTTTTAATTTTAATTTTATAAATTTTGAAAATCATCAAAATTGATTTTAATTTTCTGACTTTTATTTCTTTTCTTAACATAATATGTTTATTATCAATTGGTTAATTATTTAGTATTAAGATTAATATAATTTAAATAATTTAAATTTTATTTAACATATCATTATTATCAATAATAAAATATAATTAATTAATATTAACAATTAAACATGTTTTAATTTTGTTTAAAAAATTATATACAGAAACAAAAATTAAAAAAAAAGGAAAATTTAACGAAGGCCCTGACATTTTAAGTTTCTTGAAGATGGGTATGGTACCTGACTCATTTTAGGCCTCCTTCTTGATGAATGCCGGACGGCTGCACCAGCGCATGAGACCATGCGAGCCATCTCCGATGGATCGTAGTTGCCCTGAAGCCGTGGATCCACCAACTCATCGAAGTTTCCTTCCTCCAGCGAACGTTGACACAAAGGTCTAGCCTGTTAATATTGCAAGAATCAAACTATTTGAGCCACTTCAATATGATGGTATAATGAAGATTTTGATCAGAAGCAGAAAAGGTTAAGAGGCTTTGTACCCAATCTACTAAGCTATCTTCAATATCTGAGTTTGGATCTACCGGTAAACGTCCAGTAATTAGTTCCAATAACATAACACCAAAAGAGAAAACATCAGATTTATCTGTGAGCTTGCCACTTGATGCATACTCAGGAGCCAAGTACCTGCATGTTGAAAGCAAGTTTGAACCGTTTCAGGTTAATGAAAGAACTTGAGGAAGCAGAAGTTTGTGAAAGAAAAGGTTTCTTACCCAAATGTTCCCATTACACGAGTTGAAACGTGAGTGTAGTTGTCTGAAGAGAGCTTAGCCAACCCAAAATCTGACACCTGAAGTGGTCACAATTCAACATCTTTCATACAATTAACCGAATTTGAAGGGAATGCAAAGTCAGTGATAATGGCTTAAGCATACCTTAGCTTCGCAATTGAAATCGAGGAGGATGTTTGAACCTTTGATGTCTCGGTGAATAATGCGGGGATGGCCTGAAACTCATCAGACAGATTCTTGAAAATGAGGAGTCATACAGCAAGAAGAGTTTAAAAGGAAGAACATATTGATGACTTACAGTCCTCATGCAAATAGGCAAGTCCTTTGGCTGATCCTACAGCGATCTTAAGCCTACTAGGCCAGTCCATGGTTGGTCGACCTTTACCTGAAACGAACAACAAATGTCATATATCTTCGAAAGTGAAGTGACACGGATAGTTCTAAATGATCTTGAGATCATACCATGAAGATGATGCTCAAGCGTGTAGTTAGGAAGATACTCATAAACCAACAGCCTTTGACCTCCTGCAATGCAATACCCGACAAGAGACACAAGGTGGCGATGATGAACTCGGCTGATAATCTCAACCTCAGCCTGAAACTCACGATCTCCTTGTCCACTACCAGCTTTGAGGCTCTTAACAGCGATTTCCTTGCCATTTGGCAAAACCCCTTTATGAACGTAACCAAACCCACCTTGGCCTAACAGATTAGCGTTAGAGAACCCATCAGTTGCTTGCACAAGTTCCTCGTAGCTGAAGCAGTTCTTGCTGAATCCAAGAGCCATGGAGGGATGCGGAGGAGGCAACGCTGGGCCGTGTGGGCCAGAGAAATTGGAGCTCATTTCACCACTAGTACTTAAAAATCCCCCAGATTGTGGCGGTGGTGGTGGTGGTGGTGACGCCGACCAGGCTGGATGCACCTGAGCACCACCTGGTGGTGGTGGTAGTTGCTCACCAGTTTGGCCTCCCCAGTTACCCTGATTTGGTGGTTGGTAATAAGAACCTGCTATAATCAGATGCAAATCAATTCCAATTCAATTGCACGCACTTTGTTGCAAATCCAATATACATGATTGATTACCTCTAGGTGGCTCAGATTGTTGCGCATATAAACCAGTAGGGGTTGGCTTTTGCTTTTTCTTCTTCCTGCATGCACATAGACATATAACCAAAGTAATGAGCAACAGCGCCACCACCCCAACAACGATTCCTACCACGAGAAGACCAGCTCCGGTGTCACCATCACCATCTGATGAGGAGCTATTTTTTGAAGATGAATTTGAAGGAGGGCCTAATGAACGTGGTGGTGGCGGCGCATCTCTATTCTTGGAAGAAGGAGGGGCAGGCGGACTTCTGTCATCGCGACTTCTCGGTGGTGGAGATGGCGAATCGTTGGAAGAAGGGGGAGACGGTGAGTCGTTTGAGTCTTGCGGTGGTGGTGGTGGTGGTGAGGGTTGTGGGGTAGAGCTCTGATCAGGGGGTGGTGGGGTAGAGTCGTCTGGAGGAGGGGAAGACGACAGAGGAGAAGGAGGAGGCGGAGAAGAATCAGAGGAAGGTGGTGGAGGTGGAGAGGATGGAGAATCTTCAGGCGCGGGAGAAGCCATGGAAGGAGTTTCCAACCAGAATTTAACGGCGAATCACGGTGCTCCACCACTCCTCCGATGACCTTCCCTGACTATCCCTAACAAAACAAATCACGAAACATGTTCAGATCAAAAACAAACAAACAAGATTTACTAGTCCATTGTGACCTACTACTATATCATGCAAACAAGGACGATGCATGGATTAAAACTAAACGTTTCTTCTTCTCCTCTTGATATGTTATGCAATTTTCACTATTAAAAATGACCCAGTTCATGAAATTCTCAGAGGATCAGAGAGAACATTGAATACCTGTAGGAGCAGAGTGGAAAGATTCTCAAAAGGTGGAAACAAACTAGGTAGTTACATGCATGCATAGGAAATGGAAGGGAAAAAATCCTGGAACGCACATCGTACAGTGGTTGGAATTAGTAGTCTTACGTTATATTTTTGAAGAAAAAATAACTAGAATTTCCCCTATATTCGTGGAACACCCTTTATAAAACGAAAGCCTATTGTTGGGAATGGTCTGACCCATCTCAAAACTCAGTTAAAATGGGACAGAACAGAACAATCTCACTTTGGTAAGACAGATTGGTGGTCCATGGTTTCATTTCAATTGGATCTTTTATAGTTTGTTGTTACTTTTGTCTATTCTTGGGAGGTGATTAGTCATATCCAAACTCGTTGCTTGTCAGTTAGATGAACTTTTTCTCCTAGTTACACGGTCTTAAGAACACTTGGGTTTAGTATTGGCCGCAGAAGCAATTCACCGGCATAAAATCCTAGTTTGAATTACAGCTTTAAACGACATGAAGCTTACTCTTTTTTTTTTTAATATACATTATGTATCCTGCACTCCAAAAGTTTAGAGGAGGTAAATCCGAAACTTAAGGTCCTTCAGGTTCTTACATTACATGTACACTTCTGCGCATAATGAGTCGTTACATATTGATTGGTCTACTGCTGATTAATCACTGGACCTGTTCAGCATTAGGTTCTCATCAACCTCAGGTTCTTAATAGTTCCAATTTCCACTCTGTCGTTGGAAGTGAGACGTCCGCAATTAATCCAACCAAAGAGCACGCCGCTAGAAGATCATCAACAGGAAAAATTCCACTCTCTCTCCTTTGTGATAACTCGAACTTAAACTTCTTATAAAGGAGAATCTTAAGTGATAAGTTGAAACCAATTAAGCCACTCTTGCTTGTCGATATAAAGCTTACTATTGGCTGTATTCATTAATTTTACATCAGCAAGGGATTGTCTTCCAACTGTAAACGATTAAGGGGGTGCATGTTTCACTAGGAGTAACGGATTCTATAATAAATATACTAAATAATGAAAATAGGTAAAATTATTACAATTACGATAGTTGGTTACGATAAAAGAATGATTATTGTTATCATTGATAATTGTTAGTTTGTTAACAATATTAAAAAATAAAAATTTATTAAAATTTTGTTTTATATCAGAATTTAATATATTCTAATTAATTTAATTTAATTTATGCACTTCGTTTACGATGACAAAATGTTTAAAATCAAATATATTATAATATTTCCTTCCCAATAGTTGTTGAAGAAAAAAACTTTAGCATTCGCTTGCATCAATTTATCATCAATCACATAATATTCTTAAAATACAATTTAATCATCTAACTTATTTTTTTGCTAAAAAAGAATCTATCACATACGTGACAGATACATGTTGTCACCCCGTGACACTTTTGTCCCGTCACACACGTGACATTTCTTTTTTTAATGGAATGACTTTCATTCCTTTCATAATCGGGGACTATAGAGCACTGCTACAAAATTAGATATGAAAATAATGTTTAGCTAATAATAATGTATTAACAAGCAATTGTTTTTCATTCCTTACTCATTCCTTTTTTTCCATACCCATTAATCAAGCATTCTTTAAAAGGTCTAATACAGTGTTGAAAATAAGTCGGGCTGATTTTGGGCTAGAGATTTTATGGTCCAGGCTCTAGACCATAAAATCTCTTAAAAATAAAAAAGGCATTAATCTTTTAAAAGTATATATATATATATATAATTTTAAAAATAAAAAAAGGCATTAATATTTTAAAAGTTTCAAATTTTGAATTAGATCGAACTCAAGTTTGGAAAGTTTCGGACCTGTCTCATTGATTTCAAGTTAGATCAGACCAAAACGAACAAACCTTCCCGACCTAAATCTAATACAAATATTCGAAACACAACTTTGGAAAAAGTTTTTTAAATCCAAATTTTTTTAGTTTTAAATTCATCGTCACAAACTTGAATCCAATCTAATTAAATTGCGTGACATAAAAAATTAAAACTTATTTTGCAAAAATTTTGATTTTTAATTACAATATCTCAAATTTAAATATAATGAATTCAATTAAATCAAAATTTGTTCTTTTAAACTTCAATTATATCAAGTTCAAACCTAAACGTTATTTAGATGCCAAAAGTCACTTTATTTTAATTCTCATATTTGTGATACCAAATATAGCATTAAAAACGAATTATTATTCCAATTCTTTCATAGTCATTTCTGTTCTCACGTTTTCTGGGCATCAAATTGAATTAAATTGAGCATAGTATATAATTGCCAGATTAAATTGAGCATCATAATTAATTGTTTATATAAATAGAACTCTTTTGATTTGACTTTTTTAATTTTTATTTTCATCAAATCAAATATTTACTGATATTATTTAATTATTATATATTTTTTGTATAACTTTAAAAATATTATTTTAAAAGTATGAATAAAAATTAAAATATGATAAAAGTCTTATATAATGATTAAGTAATATTAGAAAAATAAAAAATTTTAGGAAAAAAGACACAAACATCGTCTATATTTTAAAAAATTAAAAAATATGTTTTATTTTTAAATTTTTATAAATCCTTTTAATTTTCTATTTTTCTAAAAAAACTATTTGCTTGGTTAAAATTAATAACAAAACACACTCAACATAAATATTAGCTGTATACTAATTAAATGCTATTTACATAACTATTCTATATGATAAGTAAAGTCGAACAATAATAATAATAACAATAACAACAATATCAACAACAACAACACTTAGTATAAATTTCGCTGAGATGTAGAGTTCGAGAAGGTCCAATAGTATGCAACATTACTTCTAATTAATAGAGATGTTGTTTTCAAATAAACCATATGAAAGAATGAAAATAAAAAGAAAAATAGAAAGGAAAAATAAAAAATAAATAAAAGTAAAATTTAAAAACCAAAAAATTAAAAATTAAAAAATAAATAAACATTATAATAGTAATAATAATAATAGGGAAAAATAAAGACAATAATAATAACTAATACTATTAGATCCAACTTGTACTAATTATAATTATCTTAAATTATTAATTTAATTAGTTTAATTGAGATTTAAGAGTTGAGTTGGATTATTATATTAGTTACATTTTATCAGTACATATTATACATTTATACTGTGTGTATTTCGTTACCGGAATATAAAAAACTGATTTTTAGGAGAACTGAAAATTATAAGAAACATTTTTGAGAAGTTTAAAAATTATTGAGTTGTTATATGATTTTTTAAAATTAGATGGACTAATTTTTAAAATAAAAAAGTACCTATTTAGTCTTAATTAATTATTACTCCACCAATTAATTGCATCACAAGGCCATTACTCTAGAATAGGGATGTTAATAGGTCAATTTGAACTTAGGCTTGAACCGCTTCTGATCTAGCCTGACCCATATTATATATTTTTTAAAATTAAAAATTAACGTCTTTTCTGACAAAATAATATCGTTTTTTACGTTAAGATCGAGTCATGAATTGAGCCATAGTCCTCTCGTCACCCAATTATCCTGGGCCAAAATTGGGCACTAATCCTGTCAAAATTACATTCCTGCTCTAGAATACAACTCCAATAATTGATGAAATAAAAACTGCAAAAGCAAAGAAAATTACAGGTCAGCTCCAGCTGTCCATGACCAAGCAGAGACTCAAAGAAAGCTTGAGAGCTTCAAAGTAAAAAGGAAAGAGAAAGTTTAATTAAAAAGAAAAATACCTTTTTGTCTCACACAAGAGGACTTCGGGACCAGAGAGAGCTTACGAGTTTTCCGGTTGACGGAAGAGTAGAGTATTAGAGCTCTCCAAACTCTCTCTTCTCCTATCACATCACTCAGTTCAATCACTGCACGCAACCGCTCGACGAGCTAGCCATGCCTTCCCGTCGACGGACCCTCTTGAAAGTCATTATTCTCGGCGACAGCGGGTGGGTAACCCATACTTAAAATGAGACTTTACGTGTTCATACCAATTTTTTTGGGCCTATAATTAGGTTTAGGTTCCTGAATTTTGGGGTTTTGGGTTGATTTGGCGGACCTTTCGAGATCGCCTACGTTCGAACCAGATTTGGGTTTTCAGTTGTTGATCTGATTGAATAATTGTATTGATCTTACGTGTAATTTGAACTGTTAGGGTTTTGATTATTGTTCTTTTAGATAGTGAATTGATAAAATTTTGGTTGTGAATTATGCAGGGTGGGGAAGACCTCGTTGATGAATCAGTAAGTAATTCCATATTTGGGAGAATTGGTTTCCTGTTTTGTTTGGTTTTATCGTTCTTGACTGATCTTCTTTGTAGATATGTAAATAAGAAGTTTAGCAACCAATACAAGGCAACAATAGGAGCTGATTTTTTGACAAAAGAGGTTCAGTTTGAAGATAGGCTCTTTACTTTGCAGGTTGGTACTGGACTGGGCTGTGTAACTTTGTGCTTTCAAGAATTTGGTATATATCATGTCTTGGATGATATCGATGTCGTTTGCTTGATATGTTCAAAAAATCTTTTTAGCTTTTGAGTTCCATTATGAATGTAGAAAGAGCTCCCCCTGCATGTTACTTAGGTATCTTCTTTATTGACTTGTTAGTGCTATTAGTGCTTTAGTTGGATCTATGCCCCTCAATTTGTAGCTTCAACAATTTCCATTAATTTCATCACTCTTCATGAGTGTCCTACACCGCTATTTCAGCTTGGAAAATCAGTAACAGAATCTATAAAAGAGTTTTCATCGGTATAAACTGTTGTTTATTTAGACAGCAGGAGAGGGTGTGGTATTTGAAGGCATACTCAAATTACTTTTCTACTAATTAATTGTTGAATTTGAAATTTAGACAGTTTGTCTTGCCCTTTTCAATTACAAAACACGAATTACTCTGATTCACTGGGAGTCTTTTATGACACCTGATGAAAGATGACTGGAAGAAATAAAATATAAGGGATATATTTGAAAATTGACAAATTCAGCCTGAAGAGTGACTTCAACTAACAGAATAGAAATGTCAGCCTGATCAAAGTTGGCTTTAGTTGGCTCATTTGGATATATATGAGTGAGAAATAACAATGATTCTATATTAGTTGCGAAAGGGATTTTTTGGGGTTCTAAACCAGATTTTAACTCTGTTATATTTCATGACATTATCTTCATTGTTCAAAGTTGATACCAATCCCTTGCATCTAAATTTTTATGCCGTTGCTTATGACAGTTCTCACTAAATTAATCTTCCTTTTCTTTGCCATCCTTTTCTAAATGTATGTTTTACTGGTTTCAAAATTTAATATTCTTTTTGTTTTGACAGATCTGGGATACTGCTGGCCAGGAAAGATTCCAGAGTCTAGGTGTTGCATTCTATAGAGGTGCTGATTGCTGTGTTCTTGTGTATGATGTGAATTCTGTGAAATCATTTGAAAACCTTAACAACTGGAGGGAAGAGTTTCTTATTCAGGTTTGTAATATATGTATTACATATTTTGCTGTTAAGTATATGCCACAAAATCAATGATTGTAGTGGCTAAAGGATTCTTTGTGACTCACCGTGGCAGGCAAGTCCTTCTGATCCAGAGAATTTCCCGTTCGTTGTTCTTGGAAACAAAATTGATGTAGATGGTGGAAATAGTAGAGTTGTACGTATCTTCTTGGTGCTTGAGTTTGCACCTCTCTCTCTTACGCACAAGAGGGTCCTTTGTGTCTCTTGGTGCTTAAGCTTCTATTTTCATATTTCAGGTTTCAGAGAAGAAAGCACGGGCCTGGTGTGCCTCAAAAGGGAATATCCCATACTTTGAGACCTCTGCCAAGGAAGGTGTTAATGTGGAGGAAGCATTTCAATGCATAGCTAAGAATGCTCTGAAGAGTGGTGAAGAGGAAGAGATGTAAGAAAATTAACCACCCTTATCCATATGCACGTTCAAATCTGTTTTATGATTCTTTTTGTGATTTATAAGATCTGGAATGGCAAGGTGAACTCAAATGGAGCATTGACATACTTTTAGATTCACACTTACGTGCATGCTTAATAAAGTTGTTTACATTTTACGTAACATGCATCCACACCTCAATGAAGCAATCTGAAATGATACTGACATCGGTTTATGGTTGGGCTTATTTGTATCATGAAGTTACTTGCCAGACACCATTGATGTTTCTAGCAGCAATCAACGTAGATCAACTGGATGTGAGTGCTAACTTTCGGCTTGATTGTTCAGCGGCAATAAATTGTATTACAAGTGCTGGTCTCATGGTTTGAGCCCTCTCAACCATATTTACTGTTACTGATGAAGTAAGATACATTGCACTTGTACATTAATGTTTGTGGGAAAACAAATTGGTCCTTGCGTGCTGGCTTTACCCTGTAAAACTGCTTGATTTTTTAATTTACGTTTCATTCTTCCCAAGCACTATTGCTTATATGATAGCAAAATGTAGTCTTGTGTTGGCGGATTTACATGGCCGGGCAAGGATCAGGCTTCAGGCTTAGGCCTAAAATAATTTGGTTTTGATATTTTGCATACAATAATTTTATGTTATCTAATATTTTAAAAACTAACTCAGTTTTACCAATTTATCAGTAAAAATTTTGAATTAGTTAATTTTTTATCCAGTTTTTAATTTTTTAGTTTAGTTTAATTTAATTTAATATTTTTTGTTATTAAAACATAAAGGCAAACATCTACTAATCTTAGAAATCCAAATATGCTTTTTCCTACAACACTTTAATCAATCACACCACGGGCCATGTCTTCATTAACACCACTAATTACGATACAAAATATTGAATAAGCTCTATATTTACAGTAAGAAACATAAAATTCAAGCTGCAAGTCATTAGATTACCCCGTACTTCCAGCTTCTGGTGAGATTGATGCTCTTCTACACAGCAAGGAAAGACTAAGGAGTAAAAAAAGCAAGTACGTTTATATTGTAACAGAAGCCCCGTCCACGATCGACATTTTGTCGATGATGATATTCCAGCTAAACTCAAGAACACAACATGACTAGAAACAATGGTCTCCACAGCTTGGCAGTGACATCTTCAGAATTAACTGGGTTAAATAGGCAAAGTCATTAGCCACTAGATTGCGAAGTTAAAAGCGTTAAGAAAAAGAGACCGTAACTAAAGTTAGACGTGAACTCTTAAGTGTTTGACACATATATCATGCTATTGTTTAGTAACGTAATATCATTCATTGAGACATAGGTTTGACGCTGAATGACAAAATGCTAACAAATGATATGTAATTGGTCTGAAACGAACAGGTAATATTGCAAGCTTCCTTGTAAATAACAATAATAGGTACTCACCACGTAAAACTGGTCTTGAGTGACTTGTATAAGAGCAATATGGACCTCTTCAAATGCAATGATTGAAAGACTACTTTGTCCCAACTGAAGAAAGCTTATCCTGGCCAGAAGGCCCAATTGAACTTCCTGCAGTGCTTGTTGATATGAATTGGTTAGCATTTGGAGCCAACGTGCCTAGAGGTCTTGACATTAGCGGTCTCTGGAAAGCCATGCCCATGGGGGGTCTTTGAACTGTGTTTGCAAAGTTCATTGCAATTCTATTGGCGGGCAGAGATGATGGCGGTTGTCTAGATGCAGGAGCAGGTACACCAAGCCGGGCTGCAATGATCTGTGCTCGCTCATGGAAGAGCCTCTGCTTGGATCTCTCCAGTTGTTCCCTTACCCTCATAATCATGTTTTCCATCTCGTGAAAGAACGATAATTTCAATTCCAACTTATACAACTGCGAGCAATGTGAGTCCTCTAACAAGTTAGGACCTCTAAATCTAATAGAAGAATAGACATTGGGTTCTACTAGAATACATAAATACCTGCTTTTCTATTAGCGATATAGCAAGTTGTTTGATTTGGTCCTCTTCCTGATTCGCGAGGAACTTTGCCTTCACTGCTGCGGCTGAAATGGCAGCAACTGCAGCACGCTTTAATTTATCCATGTTATCATCTTTAATCTGTTTACAGGCAGGCTTTTCACTCTTACTTCTTTTCTGGTCCTCACCTGTAATATTAACAAAGAAAAACATATTGAGATAAAATAAAATAGATGGGAAAAATGCAACACATTTATCAAAACCATTCTGACAAGGTTGAAACATTCATAAGGGCAGGAACTCCGGAAAGAACATAAGGCCCCTCCATCATGCAACATAACTTGCCAACAAAATTTGATCAACTATCTTCAGTTCCATTTTGTTCGAACTTACATACCTTGTTTCAACAATCTTTTTGCTTATTTATTTATATTTATATATCTCAAGTAGCTTATACAAAGGATCACAAGAACTTAGATAATGTACACATAAATCAAAACACCCAAAAGAAAGGATAATAAACCTGCATTAACTCCAATTGACGAACTCCTATAAGCCTGCTGAGACTTCTCAGCCTCTGATGCTTCCGAAGATGACATATCAATCTCATTTGGTACACCTTTCTCTTGAGGATGTTTCACTTTCTTTCCCAAGGGTAAAGAATCTGTGCCCATGTCTACATTCTTTGATGTTACATGTTTAGCAGGCTCTTCAACTGACACCAGAGTAATTGACGGAGAAGGCTCATACTTTTCCAATTGTTTCAAATCAGTCCCCTCATCGACAACCTTAGCTGCTGTAATAGTCTGAGAATGCTTCTCCAATGAAGGTTCTTCTAGCAATTCCTTAGAATTAGTGTTGCAGTCTGACTTGGATGGTGTTTCATTTGATTCCTTAAGGGTACTTGTTGAGCTGTCCTTCAGCAATTTTGAATCCTCACATTCTTGTGATTCAACAGTTTCAAGTTTCTCACAAGTAACTGCAGTGCCTTCTTCGTTTACAGAGGTTACTTTCTCTGCAACTTCAGCATTTGAAGAATCCACTGTTATATTTTCCTCCAGATCAGAGTCTTCATTTGAAGAGTTATTCTTCTCACATTTCTCACTTTTATCATTCTGGTTGTCGTTTTGAACATCCTGATCAGCCATTTCAGTAGTACTGTGCAAGTCAATTTCGTCCTGTACGTCATCTGGTGGATCTTCCAAAAGAAAGCAATGCCTTGCAGCCAGCTGCAAGCCAGGAGACTTGCTTGATAATGATTTCAAAGAAGTACGGGCGGAAGCAGTAGCAATATCAGGTCCCACCAGTCTTGCCATAAATGCTGCCTACATTTATAAACCAGTGCTTAAATTGAAAATCATCTGAAATAATTTTAAGCTTAAAGTGCAAAACAGGAATTCTTACCAAAGCCATTACAGGATTTCCAACTTCAGCAAACGAAAGCTGGTTTCCAGGCATTGGGAGGTACCCAACAGCTTCAAATGCTTCTGTAAGTGCCTTGAGAGCCAAGTTTTCTTCCAAATCTTGACCAGCCTTACATTTGTCAGAAATTTCAGACTTACCAGAGTCTGCAACATTATCAGGCTTTCTAGTTTCATCAGATACTTTTACTTCACCTGCACTTTCTAGTTTTGAAGCTTCTAAAGGTGACGTTGGTTGATCTTCATTAGAACCATTTTTACTGTCACTTCTTTCAGCTAGAATTTTAGAGCCAGATGTTTCAACAGTTGTCACAGCCAGATCTGCATTTTCTTTGGTACCACCTTCTATATCATTAACAGAGTCCAAAAAAGCATCCTCAATAGGCATTTGAAGAAAATGCAAAATGCATTGAGCTTTTGTTTTTGTAGCAACATGCTCAGCAATCTCATTCCAGTTCTCTTTATAAAGTTCCAATGCTTCAAGAAGAAGTAGGGTCTCCTGATCTGTCCACTTTCCACCACTTGCACCAGCAGCCTCAGCAGGCTCCATAAGAATAAAATCTGATGAAGACATGTTTGAGCCAAACTTTCCATTATTGAAGCAATCAGCGCATAAATCATAATCTGCCTGTTAACATGGATACAATCAGAAAGAATGCAAAAATTGACAAGGGACAATATCCATCACTCTAATCCCAAAATGATACTAAATACAATCACAGGATGGAGTCAGATGGCAAACAAACTCAACTGAATCACAAAAAGATCCCTTTTGGATTAAGTTAAAGAAACAATAAATTAGACCTGCAATACAGTATAAGTACTAGCAGTCCTTTGTTTCAAAATGCACCAAATATGAAAAAAAAACATTAGTATGAATATATGTACTGCAAAAAGGATGCGTCATGCCAAGATGAAGATAAAATTGTCTCCTTATAAAAGCAAGAACCTATAGACTCTAGATCTAGAATACAACCAACCTGCTTCTGGCAATGGTACCGCTTCCTTGAGCAATCAGCTGAACAAGAATTGCAGTGATAATCAACAGAAGGTCCCTCAGGCCTCAACAAGTCTTCAGCCATTGCAGAGTCAGGAAATAAACCAGATGGCACAGCTGGGGTTGTGATGTTTGGTTTAGGAGTAGCAGATTGATATGGTTGAACAGATTCAAAGTGAAACAAATTTTCCAGCAACAAATCCTTCTTTGCTGTCTCAGCATCATCCACGTTTGCAGCGGAATCTATTTCTGGGAATGGGTGGAAGTTAATCAATCCCCAGTAGTCTAAGAACTCCAGCACCTCTTGTCTCGCATCAGCATCTCCAACTTCAAGCTCTGACAGATCTTTCAATTCAATGTTCTCATTTGGATTTGAATGGAACTTCTTAATAATCCAGTTCCGTATCTTCATATACACATCAGATGTCCTAGTTTGGGACTTCCCATTAAAAAATGAAGGCATCACCCGCTCTTCAAGGGGGTGAACCTTTGTCCATGAAAACCACCCTGTAATTGATAAGGGAGAAAACTAAGCAATCCAAAATTCATAACCAACATAACATTCAAAATCTTCACCACCTCTACTTCATATTCTTTTTATCGCAGCAACCAAACTGACAAAGTCAATTTAATGGTAAAATACTCAACGATAAGGGTTTCACTTTCACAGATCAATCATAAGTCATAAGCAAAACTCTAAAACCCTAAACAAAAGTATCAATCCAAAACCATAACTACTCAAGCATAATCAGTAGTTCATTTAAAAAATCTCTAATACTATCCTCACAGCTCGCAACATTTTGTAGTTGATGAAATGCCTCTCAATTAATTCATCGACAAAACGGAAAAATAGAAAAAATTAAATGGAATTGCAAAAGAATTGAAAACTGAAACTCACCACAATGACTAGGCACAACATGAACATTAGGATCTCGCGATCTAAGACTCTCAAAATCAGCTTCCATCGCAGCCTCTAACTCCTCCAACTTAGTCACTTTCTCTTCCTCCATCGCCTTCGTCACCTCCTGCAACGACGTCGCCGCCGCCTTCTCTTCAAACCCAAAGTGACCACTTGCCGTCGCCCCTGCGAAACTGTTTGGTCCCTGACGCGCTCTGGTTAACGGACCATTGTGGATCGGCGCGTGAACAACCGCAGCTTTGTCGCGCGTGAGACGCTTCGAAGGAGTGGACGATGAGCCCGATGTTGAGAGTGCGTTCACTTTCCTCTTCATACCTCCAGCTCGTCGGCGCGACGACGGAGGCTCAGCTGTTGCCGGAGATTCAGCTCCGGTTGCCCCGGCCGGTCTCTCCTCCATTGATTAGATTCGTTAGCCGTTCAAAGGGTTTGTTTTTAGCTCAGCGCAGATAAAGACGGTATACATCATTTCCGCTGATTGCTAATGACAGAGCAAAGTCTTGCTGCTTCCACGTTGTGTGAAAAGAATCTGAGTGGAATTGCGTGGATTGAGTGTGTGGCAATATTGTAAAATCATGCGCTCGTCATTTTTTGTGTTACTCTGCGTCGGCGGCCCAGTATAAGAGGATAAGGCTTCAGGCGGTTGTCCTTCCTGGGGCCGTTCAAAAGTTAAATGTTTTAGTCTTTGTCGAAAATAAGTTTGTTTCATATTATTTTTAGTAATTTGTTAAATACATGTTAAATTAAAATTTATTTTTAACATGATTTAAGAAAAAATATATTTATATTATTAATAATATTAATAATTTTACTATTAATTATATCATGATAATTAGAATATTCTTAAGACATTTAATGACATTTGAACATGATTTTATTCTTATTATTATAATTTTTAATAATTTAAATTTAAATAAAATTTTTAAATTTTATTCAGGTACATTAAATTATTATTAACACTTTGAATACAATTTTAGACGAAAGTTGTAAGTATTGAATTTTATAAAAACTTAACACAATTAAATTCTTTCACAAAAATATATAAATATACATTTTTATAAATTATAATTCTAATATTAAAATAAAAATAAGATGTATTAAATTTTTTCTAATTTAAAAATTATTTCAAATAAATTATAATCTAAATATCCATTCTAAGTTGTATATTATTTTAATTAGTATATAATTCATATATTAATTTTTTAATTTTAATTTTTTTCACAAAACATTGTAAAACTTACTAGAATTTGCAATGAGCTTACGGGCCTACATGAGAAGGAAAGTTAGATCACTCACAAGTTGAAGCGAGGTTCCATCCTAAAATTAATTAGTTATAGGTAGAGTAGCTCACTAAACTTATATATTAGTCTTCTTTCCTTTCTTTCTCCGATATAAGACACTTACATGTGGGTATTCTCAACAAAACTCAACGTGTCAGCTATCTATATATGATTCATCATAGGTTCATTATTTCTTCTCGTGAAAGGTTAAAATATCATAATTCATTATTTGAAAATGAGTGGTATTGTATTTTAACAATAAACAATTAATATTAAGATAAATATTAACTAGAATCTCTTCTTTTTAAAAAATTCTAATTTATAAATAAGTTTGAAAATTGGAACGAATTAAAATTTATAAATTAAATTTATATTTAAGAAATCAATTTTATTTAACTTAAATAATTTGATTAATTTAAATAATATTATTTAAAAATTAAAAACTAAATGATTAAAACAATATTATTATTCCCGAAATTCCATCAAACCTTTGAAATCGAGTTAAGTTTAGTATGTTTTCATCTCTATTTATAAGGCTCTTATAATTGCTACAGCGTGGATAAAGAACACTTTATGAACCAAAGAAATGATCTTGACGTGACTTCGGAAGTGGACCACTCCAACAGTTCCTTCTTCAAAAGCAGCCCTATGATCACTCTCCTTAAAAATAGTTAAAGTGGCAGTGCAGCTTAATTTCCCTTAAACCGATCAAGTTAGAGTTTTAAATTAAACTCAAACTTAAATAAAAATTTTTAAACTAAATTTGATTCTATTGTCAAGTCTAAAAATAGCAATAAA
>JAOTJB010000209.1:40668725-40679559 GCA_027123815.1 Erythroxylum minutifolium | reverse complement strand
TATTAACATTCTGATTTAAATCAGACGATGATGACTGAACAGTCGATCTTAATTTTTTAAAGTATTTTTCCATAACTACAAAATAAAAAAATTAGTTAGAACCAATATTTATTAATTCCGTAAAAGAGGTAGCAGCTGTCAAATATACTAAAAAATAATTGGATCTCCTTTTTTTATTTTATACATATATATATATGTATGTATGTATATATATGTATTCCCTACTGTTCATAAGCCTCAAAAACTCATTCCCTACTACAATAACTTAGTTAAATTATTGATCAAACGGTCATACACGCATTTGCTGAAACACCCCTAAATCCTGTCGTAGAATAAATATTATAAAACTTGTCGATATAAAAAGCAGACGTGACGAAAGAACAAAAAATGCCTTCGCCAATAGAAATCTGAATAGTGATCAAGCTTATGAGAGAATAATCTAAAAAAGCATAACAATTAACTTAAGGTTTGTTTACCATTTGGTTTGTTTACCTCTTCAGGAGTTGTTTCCTCCTTTTTCACAGTGGTTATTCAGACCTCGGATTGAGATTTATTCTCTGATGAACAGTTAGTAGTTGTTGAATGTGAAATTTCTGTGACCTGCACAGTTCAACATCGATAAATCAGACACTCATCTTAATCAACAAACATTTTGGAAGTGATTGATACAACAACTTCCATCACAGAGGCTCTCAACCTTAAACAAGCGACTAGTCTTAATTTTAGGCATGAAAGCTGCAAGTTTGAAGGAAAAAGAACATTAAGCTAGATGTATTAATGTTCTAACTGCCAAAGTTTAATTATCATGTACATTCCACCTTCAGGACTTGAAGAATCTTCATCATTTCATAAATTGTTTATTCTACAATGTACTTATGTGATAGAAATATTATCATTTAATTATCATATTTTTTACACAATTTTGACAACCAAATAACATTTACAATTAACGCCATTTAGCAATATAAACTCACGCATATGAAATGAGTAACATATATTTTTTCCGTTTCTGTATCCACGTGAAAACCAGTATAAACTCATGCATATTAATTATTACATCAACAAGTAACTTTTCTGCAATTCTACTTCTGTATCTGCATGAAAACAAACAACATCTGGACAAGGATAATTAATGAGTTTTCCATGTACATCTTTGATAGCTTACATCTGTCCAAATGCTTTTCCAATTGCTTTTAAAACCATGTCCATATGTATCAAGCACCTTTTTAACCACATGCTTTCAAAACATTCTATTACACCATGTATTCAACATCTATCAGTGTATAGGAATTTCAGAATCAACTAGTCAAGCAAATATTGTGAATACTGAATAGGAAATGAAATTCTTGGAAGATAAAGAGTGAAACATACGGGAAGGAAATTTTAAGAGATAAAGCAGAAAATACTAACGTGCAACGTCGCATTCTTCTATTGATTTAGCAATTGCCAACTTGCCATTGTTAGGGTTTTAGAGTAATAAGCAATAAGTGACTGTATATATATATATCTATATCTATATATATATTAAAAATAAAAAATATTTAATTTTTTTTAATCTTGGGGGCCCCAATGCACTACTAGACCCCAAATAACTTCGTCCCTGCTCACATTGCAAATTCTGACTTCGTCTTAACAAGGTTGAATAGAAAATAATGTTGAACAATTTTGTCCTTTCTGGTTATGTTGGACAACTATTAATTATAATTTTTGGTTTTTTTGATAAATTATCAGTTAAGTTACGTAATTTAGTCCAGATAAGGGTACTAAAGTAGCCCAATAAATGATATAAATCAATGAGTCAAGGTCTAGGAGAAAACTGGATCCTGATTAGTGTGGAGCGAACCCGTATCGAGCTTATAATAGGGAAGCCCGATATGAAATCTATATATAAAGGTTAAGGTCTCATGTAGTTG
Source organism: Erythroxylum minutifolium (assembly GCA_027123815.1). NCBI lineage: Eukaryota > Viridiplantae > Streptophyta > Magnoliopsida > Malpighiales > Erythroxylaceae > Erythroxylum > Erythroxylum minutifolium. The sequence continues at coordinate 40,677,646 of JAOTJB010000209.1, read as the reverse complement.
CTCATGTGATTCATAAACATACGGTTCCTCTGATATGTTAAGAGTGCTTACGTATTGAGAATACTGTAGAAAAGCGTTAACCACGTGTCAGTGAACGTTTTTTGTGAAGGTCTAAGGAGATTGGAGCTCGTTTTGGCCACAAAAATCGCTTCGGAAGTCAAGATGGAACTAAAATCAGGTATTCCGTATTTCCTTCATTTTTAACCCTTTCATGAACAATCTGGGACACGTAATAAGGTCTATGTTACGTGTTACAAGTGGTATCAGAGCAGTTACGCAATCGGTTTGCTAGAAACAAAGGTTTTTCAGTTTTCATCTATTATGATTTTCATCAGTTTTTGATTCGTTTTTAAGTTTTTTGTGTATATGATTACATGAAAGGGATATACATAAGGCTAGCTATAAAAAATGAGCCAAAAACGGTCCAAAAAGTGTGAAAAACTAGTCCCGGGATCACCAGAAATTACCCTTCCCGTCGGAGGGCTATTGCAACGTCAGGAGCGTGCACAGCAAGCGCCCCATTGACACACACGCCAATCACATCCTCCCATGTGGCTCCATGGGGTAGACGGCTGGCACGTGCTTCGCACGTGCTAACCATCTGTCCTAACACGTGAACGACTGTGAGGGTACAGTGAAAGCGCATATGCGTGTGGGGGCGTGTGTGAAGCAAGCGCCAGGCGCATCTAGCACACGTCGTTACCCGTGCGCCCTTTGCCATGCTCAGGGATGACACCTGCTGACATCAGCGCACTGTGTTGTGCTGACGTCAGCACTACAGAGCTGCTGACGTCGACACCAGAAATTACAGAAAAAGGAACAATTTTAGAATTTTCATAAAGTTACCTCGGGTCCTTTTGGGTCAGTTTCTAGGTCAAGGGAATTTTGTAAGTGATTTTTCAATTTTTCTAGATTTATTACGTTGGTAATTGAATTTCGGAAAAAGGTTTTAAAGCTTTTGTAAGTTGATTTTGAGTGCATTTGCGTACTCTGAACTATACATAAGGGAGACCCTTAAAGTTTCATGTCCGTGTGGCCGATTCGGTATTCGGAAAAGTGCAAAAGTCACTCTTATTGAGAATTTTTAAATAAAAGTCTCAAATAAAGTTTAAAGACAATATTTTCAGTACCAGTATGTGATTATTTGATTGTGCATTTGATTTTTTCATTCATAACTAATTTTCATATACATTATGCCCATATAGAATGTGAGGATGACATAAAGATGTATCTCTTATGTTTGTGGACTTTCTAGGGTACTAATAAGGATGTAGTCACCCAAGTGACCTTCTAAGTCAATTTTTTGGATTGTTTTGCTCACATTTTGGGGGATATCTCTGGCCTTATGTTTGATTATTCTACCCAAAGGTGTTGGCCTTATATAGGGTTTTGAGATGAACATAAAGGCATTAAATGGAAGAAAGTCATTGCTTAAATAATCTATTTACCCAAGGTGGTAGTATCATGAGAGTTGATAGTTTGTGCTCTAATCGTCTTTTATGTGGGGGTCTAATTGTATATATTATGTATTCAGCCCAAAGGTGTTTTATAATATGTGTGATCGGATTCTCGGTATAAATACTGCTTTAATGCTTTAAGTATCACTGTTATCCTGCATTTATACTGATCTTTACATTGTCTTTTTTATATTGCAGTCACCTTTTCTGTAAACAACAATGTTGTCACGATTGAGACCTTAAATGGTTTCAATTTTAAGAAGTAGAAAAGGATGTTGAGTTTTCCCTAGAGATGGCTGACGTCAACATGACAATGCATATAGAGAGACCTTCTCCACTTACTGATATCAACTCAGAAGCTGATAAAGTAGCTATGGCAATCTGGGAGCGATCAAATAGGATGTACTGTTTGACTATCAAGAGGTTGATCCTAGATCATCTGCTCAATAGATTACCGGATACGGTCATAGCGAAGGAGTCTATGGATAGCATTTTTCATATGTTCAAGGTGTCTTCTCATGCAGAGCAGAGTACCTTGATTAAAAAGTTATTCTCCCTGAGGTATATTGGAGAAGGAGGCATTAGAAAGGTGTGTTGCAACTAAGGCGAAGAATAGGAGTTCTCCTCATACAACCCTATAATACAGTTGCCAAAGGTAAGAGGAAAGCTAAGCCGAACAGCCTAAGGGTAAGGGTAAGAAACCCAAAACTTCTCCACAGATTCAAACTGGACAGTCCAGTATTACTAAGGGCCCACATGACGTAAAGAGTATGAGGTGCTTCTTCTATAAGAAGAAGGGGCATAGGAAGGCCAATTGCCAGAAGTACAAGCTGTGGAAGGTTAAGCAAGAATTGTCAAGTAACTCCTAGACCTTTATGATTCATGAATCCAATGTAGCTATAACCACATCAAGTTTTTGGTGATTAGATGGTAGAGTTTCTAATCATGTTGCTTCCACAATGCAGGGGTTCAGATCCAGGAGAAGGCTAACTAAAAGAGAGGAGAAGCTGATGGTCGACAATAATGAAGAGGTAGATGTTTTGTTTGTAGGACATGTAGGATTGAACCTCGATATAGGGTTTGTTTTGGTTTTACAAGACACTTTCTATATACCGTCTTTTAGATGGAACTTGATCTCTGTATCAGTTTTGGATAAAGAGAGCTATCATTTTGTAGTTGATACTTCAATTGTACACATTTCCATCAATGTAAGAAATATCGAAGCTGCCTTCTTATCCTACGGATTATATAGAATGTGTCTTACTCCGAAAAGTATGCCTCTTCTTATGTTATCAAACCTGTTACTTAAAAAAGAGCCTTCATAAAGGAAACATCCTACATATTGTGGCATAAACGTCTTAGCCACATTTCTAGGGAGAGGGTTGAGAGATTGATAAAGGATAACATTCTCCCAACTCTGGACTTCAATGATCTGGAAACATATATCGATTAGTATAGAGGTAAATTGAATAAGATAAAGAAAAAGGAGTCAACTCGTGCTTTTGGTTTATTGGACCTCATACATACAGACATTAGTGGTCCCTATAAAGTCATATTATGAAATGCTAGATATTTTTTTGACGTTTATAGATAATTATTTGCGCTATAGCTATGTGTTCTTGCTTAAGGAAAAATTTGAAGTTCTTGATAAGTTCAAGATCTTAAAGACTGAAGTTGAGAACCAGTTGGAAAAATCTATAAAGATTGTCAGATATGACAGGGGAGGGGAATATTATGGCAAACATGGGGTTGTAGGACAAGAAAAGGGTCTATTTGCCAGGTATTTGGAATCAATTGGAACAGTGACTCAGTTCACTATGCCAGGTAGTCCTGAGCAAAATAGTGTAGTCGAAAGGCGCAATCGCACCCTAAAGGACATGATGAGGCCAATGAAGAATAGAACTAACCTACCTGAATACCTTTAAGGCGAAGCCATCAAGATGATATTGTATATCTTGAATAGAGTCCCAAGTAAGTCAGTACCAAAGACGCCTTTCAAACTCTGGGTTGGAAGGAAACCAAGCCTTACACACATTTGTGTGTGGGGCTACCCTGCTGCGATAAGTTATATAACCCTTATGAGAGCAAATTGCAAACTCGTTTCACTCGTTGCTATTTGGTAGGTTATCCTAATCACTATAAGGGCTATAGATTTTACTGTAGAAAGGAGGGGCCAAAAGAGTGGATTCGCAAATGGCTAAGTTTCTAGAATATGATGTCCATGATGAGGGAGCATCTTCATATCCTTCAGAAGATAGCTGGACGGATATTATGATTATTTTGTATCCGCGCCTCATACAGTCAAGTCCGATAGATGAAGGTCCGAGTACCATGCCTATGCATGCACAGGGCCCTGTACCTGTTCAGGAAGAGGTTTATGAGGTACAAGAACAGGTGCAGTTGCACAGATCCATCAGAGAGAGGTGACATGCTATCTCATCATATTACATAGTCTATTTGGGTGAGCAAGACTATAACATAGGACATGTTGTAGATCTAGTTATATTCACATAAGCTGTTCCTGGACCCCATGTAGACTTGTGGTGGGAAGCAATAAAGGATGAGAAACAATCTATGAGACATAATAAAGTATGGGAGCTTGTTGATTTACTTCAACATTGTAGGCGAGTCAGTTGCAAATCACTATTTAAGACCAAGAAGGATACACAGGGTCAAGTTGAGCTGTTTAAGGCGCGTTTGGTTGCTAGGAGATTCACTCAGAGAGATGGAGTTGACTTTAATGTTACTTTCTTTCCTATATCATCAAATGATGCATTTAGAGTGATTATGGAAATATTAGCTTATTATGACATGGAACTACATCAGATGAATGTTAAAACTGCTTTCTTGAATAGTGACCTTTAGGAGAAGGTCTATATGGAGCAACCTGAAGGATTTTAGGATCAAGATGCGACTGACAACGTTTGTAAGTTGACTAAATCAATATACTGAAATAAGCTTCCAGACAAACCTCATTTGGCTTTGTGGAAAACAAAGTTGAAAGATGCTTATACTATAAGGTCAGAGAGAGCAAAGTTATCTTCCTATTGCTGTACGTGGATGATATCTTGCTTGCGTTAAATGATTTGACTATGTTGCATGATGTAAAGCAACTTTTGGCTAAACACTTTAACATGAAGGATTTAGGTGAGGCATCTTTTGTCCTTGGTATACAGATTCATCGGGACAAATCTCAACACTTATTAAGCCTCTCACAAAGAGCATACATTGAGCGAGTGCTACAAAGGTTTAATATGGCTGACTGTAAACCTGTTGTAGCACTTATCTCTCATGGCGAGAGATTATCTTTGACACAGTGTCCAAAGAATGAAGTTAAGAGAGAGGCTATGAGGAATGTCCCATACCCTAGTGCAGTTCGTGGCCTGATGTATGCCCAGGTATGCACTAGACCGGACATTGCATTTGCTGTTGGACTGCTGGGTCGATATCTAGCTAACCCAAGTATAGACCATTGGAATGCAGTTAAAATAGTGTTGAGATACCTAAAGAGTACCAAAGATTATACGTTGACATACAAAAAAGTCAACGATTTAAACCTCACAGGGTATACAGACTCTGATTTTGCTATATGTCTGGATAATCATAAATCCACTTCAGGATACATTTTTATGTTAGCAGATGGTGCAGTATCATAGAAGAGTGTCAAGCAGACACTGATAACTTCCTCAACCATGCATGCAGAGTTTGTTGCATGTTATGGAGCTGCTATACAGGTGATTTAGCTCAGAAACTTGATTTTTGAGTTATTTATGGTAGATTCGATAACAAGACCCATTCGGTTATATTGTGATAATCTTGCTACAGTGTTATTCAGTAATAACAACAAGAATATCACAGGGTCTAAGCATTTAATGGTCAAATACTTGACCATAAAAGAGTTTATTCAAAAAGGTGACATCGAAGTGGAGCATATCAGAACTGAGGAGATGTTAGCTGGTCCATTAACTAAAGGACTTCGCCCACTAGTGTTTGTTAAACGTGTATCTAGTATGGGCATGTTAAGGTCCTTAGATAGCAGTAGTTAGAGATCATTGTATTTACTCCTTAAATGTTTGTGCATTTTAATGTATTATGACATTATGGTTGTTTATTCATATAGATGATCATCTTTTTATCCTCAACAATAGGTGTTCTTGTGTACAATCATAATACATATGAAAGCCTTAAGATTTGTGTTGACCTTAAGCATTTTAAAGGTTACTGGGCATAGATAAAGATTGACCTTGAGCCTATGTCAGTTTAGACATATATAGTTTAGTACGAATATCCATAAATTTGACATGACATTGGAGGATATAAGGTATAATCCCATAAAAGTTTTCTGATGCAGTTTAGCATTCAATTAGAGAACATAAAGGTTTCTCTAATGTTGTTTAACATCTAGTTTGAGAAAACAAGATTTTCTCTAATGTTGTTTAGCATTTGGTAAGAAAAAACAGTATTTCTCTGCTGAAGTTTAGTATATGCAGTTTAGCATAAAGTTGGAGAAATTGAGACCTATAAACGAAGATGGTACGTATTAGATCATACAGGTATCATCCTAGTTTGTCACACTTTATTTTCTCATTCATATTGGTAAGGTATTAGATATTCGTGATTATATTAGACCTGTGTCACATATGACACATATGTTTGATATTTTTCGGTATCGAAAGCCTTGCAGGACGGAATGTTGGACTTTCATTACCTTTGGATCAAATGTTTTTAATTTTTAAATTTGGTACCAATACAATAGCGTGACTTAACTGAGTAGTTAAACTATTTTTAAACTTAAGTCAAAAATGTAATTAATGATTGTTCAAGGAGGAGAACGTTGGACAAATTTGTCCTTTCTCATTATGTTGGACAACTATTAATTGTAATTTTTGGTCTTTTTATAAATTATCAGTTAAGTTACGTAATTTGGTCCAGATAAAAAATAGCCCGATAAATGATCTAAATCAATGGGTCAAAGTCCAGGAAGAAATTAGATCCCGATTAGTGTAGATTGGACCCATATCAAGCTTGAGATGGAGAAGCACGATATGGAAGTTATATATCAAGGTTAAGGTTTCCTGCAGTTATTCATGTGATTCGTAAGCATACGGATCCTTTGACCTGTTAAGAGCACTTAAGTATTGAGAAAACTGTAGAAAGACGTCAACCACGTGTTGGTGAACGTTTTCCGTGAAGGTCTCAGGAGATTGGAGCTCATTTTGGCTACAAAAACTGCTTCGGAAGTCAAGATGGAACCGAAATCAGGTATTCCACATTTGCTTTGTTTTTAATCCTTTCATGAACAATCAAAAATATGTAATAAGGTCTATGCTACATGTTACAAATAAACCCAATATATATTAATTTTTCTATGCAGTGGATGCAAGAAGTCACAAAGTGAGAAACAATGATCAATGGAAATTAAAGGAGATAATTCACAAACAGATAAAATGGACCAAGAATAAAAACTTCCGCAGGTTTTTATCTTCCGCTCCTGATAATTAATTTAGCATTTCCGATCGCGATAATCTTCATTTTGGTTGGTATTTTGGAATTTAAAAACATGAAGATGATACTCTCAGAAACTAGCATGCTGCATCTGTTGATAAATCATGTTCATGAATGCTGAAAACCCATTATACTGTAAACTTTACCCTCTCTTGCAGAGATGAATAAACATCCGTATCTATCAGCTTAGTACGAAACAGAAACTAAGACAAGGGGATAACTCATATATGTGTAACAATTGAAATAAGACTTCTATAAGTACTGACAAACTAACACGATATAATCGCTATGACGCTACAAACACGAGACTCCGCAGTACATAATCACTTTGTATCATCTGCTTGTTATTCCAGGTAAGGTTCGAACCTTCAGGCCCAGCCTGACAAGCTTTAAACAAAGAAATTTTCTTATTATTTATGCTTGTGTTGATCACCATGGCTGTGATATATTATGGCGTTAGACCTTGTGTCAAAATCCTTGACAAGAGAAGTCCGATCTTGAGCAATAAGTTTCTTGATGGCTTGAGGAAAGGGCTGGTCTTTCATGACGTTTCTCCAATAATCCTCCGGCTCTCTTCTTGCATGATTAAGGTTCACCAACTGTTCCAGGTATACATGAAAATATGATTAGCAAAACACATGATTTTTCGAGAACAACATAGAATTACCAACACAAACAGAACTTTTGTCTAATAAGTTAAAGCTGATTGAGATTCATAAGGACTCATGCAAGGGAAAGTGAACGTTCCTAAGGAGAAATTCTTACCAAGAGAATAGAAAAGAGAACCAGGAACGAAAAGAGAGGCTTCATGTCTCTGCTACTTTGTATTGTGTGCTGTAGGCTCTTTCAACTTCTGTCTGTAAACCATTTATAGCCAGTGACAAGGACAAATAAGTGATTATACTAAGTACTGTGTTTTATTTTGTATATTTAATGAAGACGAAGTGCTAGTTAATGCAAAAGCTAGTGGTCGTTGTCACATCTGATATGAGTTCCTGGTGCACAAGTAATTGTACAAAGAACGAAGAAAATAAAATAAAACCGAGTTTTATGTGACATTAATTTGACATTGGAGATATCTTTGACCTTATGTGTGAAGAAGATAGAATATTGTGAACTTTTTCTATTGATGAAAGACAAGGGTCAGGAGCTAGATTGCCTCTTTAGGATCCATTTGAAAAAAAAAATTCATAAATATTGACAATTTTTTATAATTTGAACTGTTTAATAAGCAAATTCACTTAGTTTAAATCAAAATTGAACTTAATTAAAAAATCACTGAACAAACTCAAAACTTTAAATAAAATTTAAGTTTAGTTGATTCAAATATGCATTAAACATCTAATAATTTCTTAATTGTGTGTTTTAAGTAATCTATTAACTAAAATTATGAATTCAAATTAATATTAATTTTGATACAAGTGATTAGCGATGAATTTTAATTCAAAATAAGTTCGTGTATTTTGATTTAAAAAAATTTAAAAATTTTAAAGATTTAAGACAAAAATCTTAAATACTTAAGACATAGAATATTTCCCTAAAAAACAACTTCATCCTCTCGTCGAGTTAGTTCTTGACAAATAACGCCCTTGTAGAAATCAAAAATCAAATTAATCATGTTTTAGTTTCTTCCGTTCATCTCCGAGGTAAATTATAATATATTTAACTTATTATATAGTTAAAATATCAGAAATAGTGTCTCTATCAATAAAGAGTAAGATTACTTATTACTAAACTTCTCTAAGTATTTTCACTGAATTATTATTGTAATTGTTGTTGTAGTTAAAGTAGTGAACTTGGAGTGATATTTTTTGAACATTCTAAATTTTAATCAACAAGTAATTTTGGCAACTATCTCAGGTACATGCTTAACATGTATATCCTTTTTGACACAATGAGATAACTAATATACCAAAAAGATATGGAGCCTTTGTCACACAATTTCCACAGGCGCTTTGT
>JAOTJB010000209.1:40597678-40618714 GCA_027123815.1 Erythroxylum minutifolium | reverse complement strand
AATTTAAAGTTTAATTGAAAAAGATACTGTTAAATAAAATTAATTAATTTATTTTAGTTTATAAGAACTTATTAATTTATAAAAATTGACCGGTGAATTAATAAAATAATCAAATTTTAATATTAATAGTTATTAAAATAAATTAAATTGAAAATGTAAAAACTAAACAAAAAATTAAATTATTTAAAATTTTTACCGTTGAATTTATTAAATTGGTAAAAAATTTTAATTATTACATATAATAGTTCATTAATTAATCAAATTAAGGAAGATAAATAGCACATAATGGGAAGATAATAGACAATGACGTAAAAACCGAGCTGAACCGGCGGGTTCACCTGAATTTAGTATGAATCAGACTAGCTTCTAATTCGATTTTTGCTCTTAGCCGTCAAGAATGAAAATCGGTCGGTTTCTTTGTCGCCCAACGCCCTAAACCGAAACAGCACAAACACGACATACAAAGACGATAGGGAGTGAAAAAGTCGATAAGGGTACACATTCTCTACAAGGATCAGACTCGAAAACCCCTCATCCAACCTCACATGCGTTATACCTCCTTACTTAACGCAACATCCAACAGCTTAACTCGTCTACAAAGTACAAACATTTTAAACTTGCACACTCCTTTTTCATAAGTAGGCCCAGTGTAGTAGCTTGATGTGAAATGAAAATAAAGGTTTATCTGATGTTGTGTAGAAATAAATAATAATAAATAATTTGTTAATAAAAGGATAAATAATATAAAAAAGATTATAATTGAAATAAATAGTAAAATTGGAAAATAAGATGAAAATGTAAATTTTAAATTTTATGATATTAAAATTATTAGTATTTATGAATTAAATTTAAAAAATATTGATGCATTTTTTATTTTAATAATTTTTTTATTTTTACTGATTCTTATAATTTTTATTCTTATTTATTATATACTGATTTTATAAATTTTTAATACTGATTAAACCTTAAATTTTTCTTTTAATTGATTTGATGGCCGATCGGAGTTTTTTAAACATTCATAATAAAGACTCACTCATCTAATTATCTGAAGTTGTTAACAAAATAAGAGTAAATAAAAAGTTTCTGAAGATTACGTACATAATCCCAAATTGATCCAAGAGTCTTAATCTAGTATCATGCCTTTTACAAGAAACAAATTGGTTAAAATTATGTTTCTAGAAGGTCAAACGACGGTCAACGTTGTGTGACAACCAGAGATCATATCGTGTGGCTATCTGAAGAGTCATTTTTTCAATATTTGAAACGAACAAACAAACAGAATCTCCCAAAATTTAACTGTGATCGCCACCATTTTTGAATACCTCTGAATCTTGTGCTTTCCTGGCGATGGAGAAGAGAGAAGGCATGAACAGCGACGACCAAAGGGACTCGATGAACAACCCCGACGGCGACGTATCAGAGGTCCAACTTGGGAAGAGGAGATACGAAAACAACATCGAAGAAGAAGCTGATGATGGTGAAAATGATAGTCTTGCGCTGTCTTTAACTTCTTGTTCTTACAGTAACAGTACTACCAAAAAACCATCTCTAGATTCTTTTTCATCTTCGACCCATTTGTCTTCACAAGAAATCACACGACCCCATTATCATGAAATCACAATTTCGCCACTAAATCCACTGCCAACCCAAATGCTGATTCCACCACCATCCCAAAGGTTGATGACACAAACCCATGATCATGGAATCTTAATTCCACCACCACCACCACCCCCTCAAATGATGATGAATACTTCATTTCCTTTTAACCTCCAAGTTCATGTTTCTCAGCCGACTTTTGGTTATGATGGTAATGATAGTTCCAGTAATATTACTGTTAATCACAACCAACATCAACCAGCCGGACCCTTGAAACGCGCACCGCGTGCACGAGGAAGACCTGCGAGAATTCCGCGAGAAGGGAGAAGCGAGACAGTCCCTGTGCTATACCCTTGGGCAACAGACAGACGCGCGAGGGTACACAGCTTGGAGTACTTGAGGTCGAAGCAAATTGAGACTATATCGGGTTTGGTTCAATGCAAGAAGTGCGAGAGAAAGTACGAGCTAGGGTTTAACTTGGAAGAGAAGTTTGCTGAAATAGGGAATTTCATTGCCCGATACAAGAGCTTGATGCACGATCGAGCACCAGCCTTTTGGCTCAATCCTGTGTTTCCCAAGTGCAAGCATTGCAATTTCGAAAATGGGGTCAGGCCTGTGATGGCTGAAAACAAGAAGGAGATCAACTGGCTGTTTTTGCTTCTGGGTCAGATGCTTGGTTTCTTAACGCTTGAACAGCTCAAATACTTCTGTAAGCATACGAAGAATCATAGAACTGGGGCCAAAGATCGTGTTCTTTATCTTACGTATCTGGGGTTGTGCAAGCAGCTTGATCCCAATGGCCCTTTTGATCGATGAATCATCACCAGGCTTTTGGTTCTTTTTCTTTTTTCAATGGAGTCGTTGTGGTCTCACGAGCGTTTGGATTCCGGAGAACAGTCCTTGATGTTTCTAGGGTTTAACATCTTGATTTAAATTTCTCATTTAGGATATGTTTTTGATTTGTTGTTTGATTTTGCTTAGTATCACAGTGCTGATGTCGATGGATGATAGAGTCGTGTCCTTTTGGTGCATGAAGAAATGAATAAAAGAGCACAGTATCAACCCAACCTTTCCGATTAACTGTTTTATTTATTAGTTACTTTATTTATGAATTATTAATTTCATAGTAATAATAATATTTTTATATCTATTTTTATTTATGAATTATTTATTTCATAGTAATAGTAATATTTAAAAATTTTAGATACTATATTTAAAAAAAAACTAAAAGATTGAGCCAAATGACGCCAAAGAAGGACATATAGAATAAGTTCCTAATGCCGACAAGAAACGAAACTACAAGGCCATGATTTGATTCGAGAATGTGAAGTAACGAAATGATGAAAAGGATAACTCATCGATTCCTTTCCTCCTCGTGCATCGCGTTGCACGAGTAGTGGCATTGACTAATTGCGGGCAGCATTGGATTTAAATTAAATTAATGAAGAATAAAGAGTATAATACAGTGACATGCTCTATTACTATTAGGCGTAAAGGCTTAGATATAAGTACAAAGAACCAAAAAGGCCCTTTTTAAAATTTTTTTTCATTTAAATAATATGTTAAAAGTAGTAGAAATGATTAGGGATAACACTTTTGACCCAATCAAACCGAACCTTAATAAACTGGTTAGGCCTGTTCTTTGTGTTAATTGGGCCTTCCTCTCGAGCCCAACCCGACCATTCTCATCCCTACAAATGACAATAAGATTTGGACTAGATCATACCTGATTCGAAATTAACGAGTTAATTTTAATTTGATTGGTTTTGAGTTAAGCCTCGAGTCAATTCAAAGAAAACTCAAACAATTTAGTTATTTGATTAAAATAACATTGTTTTAAGTAAGCTTATTTAAACATGTGAATTTATTAGAAATAGTTTCTTTACTAATTAGAGATAAAATTGAATATTATTGAATCTTTCTAAACTTTGCGTCTCATTAAGACTTTAACTGAGTGTTGATGATCACGATAATAAGTAAGTTTATTTAAAATAATAATCTGAAATGCTATTTCATGAAAATTTTATTTAAAATGATGTTGACCATATTAGTCTGCCATGCTTATGAACAAATTCAAATTATATATTCTTAGTTCTAGGTCAGGTTAGATTGGTATCAGAGTGATCCAACCTGCTCATTGTGATATCTAAAAAAAGAGGATCAAAAAGTGAATTGAAGTCAACATATAATTAAGTTTAAGTTTCGTTCAATTCGAATTATAAAAAAATTAGTTTAGTCAGATTCGAATTAATTTTATCGATATCATTTTTATTCAAAGTATAATCAAACTTTAGGTCATTTGATTAGTCAGGCTAGACTTTGGTCAAATAGTTTAAATCTGAGCCCGAACTAAGCCTATGATTCTTATTACAAAATTAGATTAATTAAGAGGACTTAATTAAGAGACTAGTACTGTAATTACATTTTAAAAAGTGCGTAACGAACTTTTCAATTGGAACCACTCGTTAAGTGTAATTTAGCATTTGATGTTTCCTTTTTGGTGGGCCTAAATTAATACAAAAAGTAATTTAATACAACGCGTTTATTAATTTTATTATAATTTGAACAAATTCAGCTTCTGAGCCAAACTTGACGGAGAACAGGCGACAGAGAAAGTAATAACTTAAAAAGGTTAGGAAGGACGATCCAAGAAGAGAGCCGCGAGAGTTGTTGACTTCAAAACACCCAAACAAAAACAAAATTTAAAAGAAAAAGACAAAAAACAGAGATGGCGTCAGGCCTCAGAAGGGGCAACCAACGGCACAACGAAATGAGACCAATCACTCTCTGTAAACCCTAACCGTCACGTTCTTCTATACTTGCACATTTACGTACAGATTACACGCGCTCTCTAGATTCGACAATGGATGCGTTGATCGAGCTCTGCGACCTCGTGGCAAGGAACCCGGAGCAATTTGCGGAGAAGCTTGCGTGGATGTGCAACCGGTGTCCGCAACCGGAGATGTTGCTCGGCGGATCGCCTAGGGTTTCGCGATCTCAGCTCAATGCCGTTCTCGCTGTGGCTAGATTTGTCTCTAAGTGCCCTGACTGCGTCGAACCCAGGCCCAAGAGTCTGGTTCTCGAGTTTCTTCGCTCAGTTCCGTTGTCTTTTGAACAATCTTTTTGGCCGCAATCGTACAACGCTGTGTCGATCGCGTCGTTTTTTGTTGATTTTCTCGGGTACGTTCGGGAATCGGCCGAGACGTCGCCGGAGTTCGCTGATGAGGTTGCGGAATTCTCCGGTGATGTCGTGTTGATGACGATCAATCATTATGCGAATGATAATTCGGAGATTTCGAGAGCTTTTCTGCTGGCGTTAACTCAGAATTTCCCGTCTATTGTGTCTTCGGATGCGGACAGAGTAGTGACATGCCTTCTCGAACAATTCATATCTCCCTCAATGGTGACGGGGTCAAGTTCTGAACAAATCACCGTTAACTCAGGCACGACGTCGTCTCAGAGCTCGCCGATGAACAATGTAAATAATAACAAATTCAATCCAAACAAAGACATTTCCAGTCCTGCGCATGATTTAAGCCACGCGTCAGGTTCGTCAAACGCGAGCTTACCATCGTCGACGACAGTGGTGGTGAATGGTATTGGAACGGCGTGGAAGAGTGGTTCCGATTCGGCGGGAATAACTTTTGGGCTGAATGATGGAGTTAGTGGTGGGGGTTTGTTCAGACAGCAAGTAGCTTCCTTTGAGGAGGAGACTGTAGAGGGATTGGAGAAGCAGGAAATTGCATTTAAATTAATTGCGCAGATTTTGGAACATGAGAGGATCGATAATAATCTTTTGGAGCAAGTGAGATTCATAGTCAAGAAGCAGTTTCATTCTATGTCTGCATTTCTAAAGGTAAATGAGAACTTATTTATTTATGTTTGGGTTTATGTATTGGCTTGAATTACATGAAGAAAAAGGAAATCTGTTGGATTAAGTGTAATACATTTTGCAGCTAATTACGATATAGAAAAGTACACACCTTATAAACATATGCTGTTTAGGTATTTCACATTTGTGTAAATATGTCAGATATAATATTTTCTCTTCTTGTTAAATTGTGCATGCATTTGTATGGTTCTGTGTGGTTTACAAGTCTTTCTGCATTTGAATATAGTAGAAAAAAGCTTTATGTTTACTGAAGTTACTGATTATGAAACTTGATAAGATAGCTGGTTATGTGAGCAGATAAGGAAGCGGGATTGGAGTGAACAGGGTCAAGCTTTAAAAGCAAGAGTTAATGCAAAGTTGTCCGTTTATCAAGCTGCAGCCAGGATGAAAATTAAGGGTCTTCAATATCTTGACGCTGATGGGAAAACCACCAAGAGGTTGGTACTTGAGACTCTTGCATTAACTATTGATGCTGCGGAAGCATGCTTACTATCTGTGTGGCGGAAGCTGAGAGCTTGCGAAGAGCTTTTCAATTCACTACTTTCAGGGATTGCTCAAATATCAGTCACTAGAGGGGGTCAACCCTTGCGTGTTCTGCTTATCCGCCTCAAGCCTCTTGTGCTGACTGCTTGTGCACAGGTGCATGGCACGACTAAATTGAGTTCTATTTCCAACTCTTTATGAAAAGTTGTCTTTATTGTTGTATCCTCTGATCTACAGGCTGACACATGGGGAGGCAGCCAGGGAGCAATGTTTGAGAGTGTTGTGAAAACAAGTTGTCAGATAATTGAGTCTGGTTGGTCCAAGGATCGGGCTCCGATTGACACTTTTATCATGGGATTAGCTGCAAGCATACGTGAACGAAATGATTATGATGACCAGGTTGGTTTATTTTAGGGACCACCCTTCAAGGCATTCTACCAATGTTTCTGGCTGTTTAACTGTGTGATTGTATCTGCATGTTCATTTTAAAAATTGGTCGGGGCTGGCAAAATAAATAGATTATTTTTAATTTATGCACTTTTATTAAGTACTTCTTGGTTGTTTAAAACTTCTTTTCATAGTTCCATTGCTTGTTTAAGAATTTTATGCTTCTTTTTATATTTGGGAGAAATGTACAAATTTGAAAGTGGTAATACAAGGTCTATCTTTTGTTTTGTGCGTGGTTCATTTTGCATCTGTTAGGTGAAGTCATACTTCTTTTTGCCATTAGGCTACATATATTATGTTCATAAATTACTAAACTGGCTCTCACCTATTTTAAAACTAAATGGAAGTATGGAATGCTTCAAACGTAAAGAATCTAAGATAACTTGAAGTAAGCATTAAATGTCAGGATTCCGTGAAAGACGGGGAATTTGGAAGTCTTAATTTATTCTGGACCAAGGAGAAGAAAATGACAAATACTATTTGGATTTTTTTGGTTTATGTTCCTCTCTGTCTTGACAAGTTAGGCTAGTTTCAGGTTGACAAGGAGAAGGAGGCAGTTCCTACCCTTCAGCTGAATGTTATACGCTTGTTAGCTGATTTAACTGTTGCTGTTAGCAAGCTTGAAGTGGTGGACATGATATTGCCGCTGTTTCTTGAAATCTTAGAAGAGGGTGATGCTTCAATTCCGGGTTTGTTGCGATTGAAGGTATGCAAAAATTTTCTTCCGAGCATTTAATTCTGAATAAATTCTGATGGGGTTGGCTTTACTGTTAAATATATGCCATTTTGAATTCTAATCACCCGTAAGTTGCTTGTTATCCGACTCTTTTCTAACTTGATGCAGCTTCTTGATGCTGTATCCCGTATTGCAAGTTTGGGGTTTGAGAAGGCATATCGGGAGACAGTTGTTTTGATGACAAGGAGTTATATGAGTAAACTATCAAGTGTGGGTTCTGCTGAAAGCAAAACAATGGCGCCAGAAGCCACTACTGAACGCGTTGAGGTGTGAAGTACTCTCAAGCATGAGTTGTACATCATGCTTTTATATTGCTTGACACTTTGGGTTATGAGAAACCTAACTTTTTCAAATTACATTCTAGACACTTCCTGCAGGTTTTCATCTGATAGCTAGTGGCCTAAAAAATATTAAACTGCGTTCAGACTATCGTCATCGTTTGCTATCTTTGTGCTCAGATGTAGGCTTGGCTGCTGAATCCCAAAGTGGAAGGTCATGTCATATTCGATTATGTGAAGTCTCTTAATTTGTTGCTTAATCAAATGATCAGATTGTTAGCATCATTTCTAATTTGACATTTTCGATGTACTTCAATCATTGCAGGAGTGGAGCTGATTTCATGGGCCCCTTACTTCCTGCTGTCGCTGAAATATGTTCTGACTTTGATCCCACTGTATATGTTGAACCGTCTCTTTTAAAGTTATTCCGCAATTTGTGGTTTTATGTTGCACTTTTTGGGTTAGCACCTCCTATACAAAAAAGTCAACCGCCAACAAAGTCAGTCTCAACAATGCTAAACAGTGCAGGAAGCGCCATTGCTCTTCAGGCCGTGAGTGGACCATACATGTGGAATTCACTGTGGGGTTCTGCAGTTCAGCGTATTGCTCAAGGGACTCCTCCCCTTGTGAGTTGATATTCAAAATGGTTTTCACATGATATTCGCTTGGGATTTTATCAAATCATTACCTTCCATAGCTGCTTCCTCTCTTTCAATTTTCTTTTATTCTTCTTTCTTTTTTTCGGCAGCTGATTATTCTGGTATATTTTTTAAATTGAGAAGTTGCTAGAAAAGACTGCTATTTCAAATAGGATCTTATCCTCTCATAGACCTGTTTTTCTAGATTAAACATCCCATTTCATGCCAAATGTTTCTTGTCTTTGTATTGGGAAGGGATCAACCAATTGAATGCCTCTAAAGCGGTATCACTGGAGACTTCTCATGAAGGACTTAATTGTTGAAATTGTGAGATTTTAGGGGTTTATTTGATGTTTAGCCTTTTTTTGGTGAAGATATTTTGTTCCCATATTAAAACAAGAAATTTTGCCTGCTAAGTAGATCGTGATACCTGCAGTTGAATCAGTTGGGATCTATTATTGGTGGATACTGAGGCTATTAGTCTTTCCTCAACCTATCTCCGTTCTTTTTGGTATATTATCATTTGTTGGGCCTAATTGGGTTGCATAACAGGGGGCAGTTTCACCACATTTGCCAGGATCTTAACCTAGGATTTGTAAAAGGAACTACAATCCTCCTCGTGACCCTAACCCCGGGGGACTATTTATGTAACTAAGAATATTAAATCTTTAAATGGATCATTTGATATTACATAACAGTGCTAAATACTTGTTATACGTTAAATGTTTCTCCTTTCTTTGGCGTATGGCATGAAGCGCACAAAACCCGGGATGCTGTTTATTTACGTCAGCTATCCTCAAAGATCATGGAAAAGATAGTGAATAACTTCTCATTTTTCCATTTGAAAATTGAAATGGATCTGGTTTATTTCTGTGCTCGAGAATATATCAGTAGTATATTAAGTTATCTTCTCAATAATGTTTTCTATGGTTTGGCTTGTTATTGATTTTATTGTCCTTGTCAAGTCAGGCACAGGCAGCATGTTTGTAACCTTCGTTTTTGAAATTTGGATCGCTCTGTGATTATTGGAGTAAATCTCTATCAGACTTCACTCATATTGGATTGGTGTATACCTGTGTTACTACAGGTTGTGAGCTCTGTGAAATGGCTTGAAGATGAATTAGAACTCAATGCTCTTCATAATCCAGGCAGTCGTCGAGGAAATGGCAATGAGAAAGCAGCTCTGACCCAAAGAGCTGCTCTTTCGGCAGCTTTAGGAGGGAGAGTTGATGTTTCAGCAATGAGCACAATCTCAGGTCCCATAAATTTCTGAATGTGATCCTGAAAATAAATAAATTGGTATCTTTTGTTGTCTGGAAACTCTAGGTTTAAAAGGACATCTTGCGGATTTTTCCTTCAAAATTTTTGTTTATCTCATCGTATAATCACATGAAATCTGTTTTGTTTGGATCTTGTTTCATAGGTGTGAAGGCAACCTATCTTCTTGCTGTGGCTTACCTTGAGATAATACGTTTCAGTAGCAATGGTGGCATCCTTAATGGTTCTGCCAGTGTGACTGCTTCTAGAAGTTCCTTCAGTTGTGTCTTTGAATACCTAAAGACGCCAAATCTACTGCCAGCAGTCTTCCAATGTTTGACGGCAATTGTCCACCGGGCATTTGAGGCTGCAGTGTTATGGCTGGTATTCCTCGCGACATTTATAGCCTACTAATATTCCTGTCTGTATGTCTTCCTGTCAAGACAAAACTATATCAAAGGTTGTAGATACTGCATGAAGTGTTGAAAAGTTGCATCCAAATTTCTTTTTTCTTTAATTTTCAATTGTATGTGAGGATAATTACTCCTAGTCTATAGTTTGAATTGGACATAGGGTTGTTTCTGTTTATTCATTATCATCTTCAAATTATGGTTTGTATTATTGCACGGCAAACAATTAAATGAGTTGAATCTATTATTCAAAGATTAAGGATAATTAATGATACCAATAAAAATATGTTATTGAAGTGTCTAATTTCTAATGTTCGATTTGATCTTGTATTTTATGGATTAAGTGTCTAATTTCTAATGTTCGATTTGATCTTGTATTTTATGGATTACTAGTTATCATTTAGGAAATGTAGTTTAACTTCCTATTAGATTTTATTATAGTATAGACTTTTGAATAGTTTTGATATCTGAAGTTTATGCAATGCTTTTACTTGGGTTTAGGAAGATCGCATTACTGAAACAGGCAATGAAGCTGAGAACAGAGAATCAACCCTTTTTGCCCATGCTTGTTTTCTTATAAAAAGCATGTCGCAGAGGGAGGAACACATTCGGAATATTTCCGTGAACTTGTTGACTCAGCTTAGAGATAAGTTTCCTCAGGTGCATTTATTTCGTTAAACGAATGTATATTTCTCAGTCTTGTTCTTATATGCATAACTTGGCAATTGAAACAAATGAAGAATTGCAGATACTGTGGAACTCGTCTTGCCTGGAATCCCTGCTATTTTCAGTTGATAATGATTCACCTTCTACTTCAGTTAATGATCCTGCTTTGGTATCAACAGTTCGTTCTTTGTACCAAAAAATTGTTAGAGAATGGATCAGCACTTCACTATCATATGCACCATGCACCATCCAGGGTCTATTTCAGGTTGATTTCACCATCTACTTTTCTTCCTTTATGTAAAATTTGCAGTTGTATGCAAACTGTGCTCAAGTTATGTGTGCTGTAGTCACCCAATATCTGCATATATGGCACATATAATCTATCATGTGTTTGGTAACTAAGGTGTATAGCCTTGTCCAGGTCTTATGTTGTTCAGAAGGGCAACAGCTGTAAACTGGAATCAATTCTTTGAAACAAAGTGGGTCCTTACATGGAAACAATTCTTTGATCTTATTTTTTATTCATTATATGACGAATGCTTTATGGTTGGGAAGCAGTCCGGTCAATTTAATGTCTTTTGGTGTTCTGGACTGTGATTTGGTTCTGGCTTTTATCAAATTTCTGTAACATCTTATTGAGATTCTAAAACTTGGTAGTCTACTTCATTATATTGTCATTTTTTTCTCAACAATTTCCTGAATGTTACAGGACAAAATTTGTAAAGCAAACACATGGCAGAGATCACAGAATACAACTGATGTGGTTTCTCTTATATCTGAGATACGGATTGGTACTGGAAAAAATGACTGGACAGGCATACGCACAGCTAATATTCCTGCAGTCATGGCTGCAGCAGCAGCTGCATCAGGAGCAAACTTGAAATTGACTGAAGCTTTTAATTTGGAGGTGCTCAGTACAGGAATTGTCAGTGCAACTGTTAAGTGCAACCATGCAGGAGAAATTGCTGGCATGCGGAGATTGTATAACAGCATTGGTGGGTTTCAAGCAGGTAATGCACCAACAGGTTTCGGTGGTGGTCTACAAAGGTTGATATCTGGAGCTTTTTCTCAGCCGCCACAGACTGAGGATGACACATTTAATGAGATGTTACTTAACAAGTTTGTGCACCTTCTGCAACAATTTGTTAGCACTGCAGAGAAAGGTGGCGAAGTAAACAAGTCACTATTCCGTGATATTTGCTCCCAAGCCACTGCACTACTTCTCTCAAATCTGGTGAATGCTCCTCATATTGGTTTATTTTCATGGCTTTAATTTGTTGAATTTCTGAACTTGATTCCTTCTCATGGTTTCTTATATTTTATGTACTAGGCTTCTGGCTCAAAATCAAATGTAGAGGGCTTTGCTCAACTTCTGCGCCTTCTGTGCTGGTGTCCAGCGTATATTTCTACACAAGATGCAATGGAGACTGGTATTTTCATATGGACATGGTTGGTTTCTGCAGCACCCCAACTGGGGTCTCTAGTTCTTGCAGAGCTTGTTGATGCATGGTTGTGGACAATTGATACCAAACGAGGCCTCTTTGCTTCGGAAGTCAAGTATTCTGGACCAGCTGCCAAACTGAGGCCACACCTTGCGCCTGGGGAGCCAGAACCACAGCCTGAAACTGATCCTGCTGAGCAAATAATGGCACACAGGCTGTGGCTTGGGTTTTTGATTGATCGCTTTGAGGTAAGAAAATTGTTAAATCTATAAATTTTCAAGAGAGCTAGGCATCCTTTTTTCTATATTCCTTTTTTCCCACATTTCTCAATGAAGGTAATTAGCATCTCCTTCATGTATGTACTGCTATATGCATTTTTCTTTTCTGAATATTGTGGTTGTACAGGTGATTCGTCACAATAGTGTTGAGCAACTTTTACTCCTTGGCCGGCTGTTACAAGGGACTACAAAATTACCTTGGAACTTTTCTCGCCATCCTGCTGCCACTGGTACCTTTTTCACATTTATGCTTCTTGGGTTGAAGTTCTGCTCGTGTTATTCCCAAGGCAATTTGCGGAATTTCAAAACAGGACTTCAGCTCTTGGAAGATCGCATTTATAGGTGAGTGCAAGTAACTGTAGTTGAAATTCAGTTTTCTGATTTTCCTCATATTTCAAAATTTTTTAATGATTGGCAAACTCAATTAAACTGGAGTTTTGGCGATCAATTGTTAGAAGAATCAAGTGTGTTTCTACTGACAACAGAACAGTTTTATTAGTTGCTTTCTGAAAATGGTAGCCTTTGTGTGAAATATACTACTGCTACTGCTGTTTGGTTTATATCATTTTGCTTTCGTATGCTTTCAGAATGATGTCAGTAGTTTTTGTAAAATGATAGTGGTTGATTTCTGTGAGTGTATAGTTCCTATAATAATATGGTGATTTGTAAGGCTTAGTGTGAGTATTCAAATGTAGTTAGTAGAATTTTTGTACTATAAAGCAGAGAACTTGCACTAAATAAATGAAGAAATGCTTAGTGTTATGATTTTTGTTATATAATGCTTTGGCATTGAACTGAAAAGTTGTCCTGGTGAATGTTTCAGGGCCTGTCTGGGCTGGTTTGCTTTTGAGCCTGAATGGTATGACATGAACAATAACAATTTTGCTCAAAGTGAGGCTCAGTCTGTCTCATTATTGGTTCACTATATCTCAAATGAGCTAGTTGAGACTGTTCAACTTGATCCAAAAGGTCGTGACCAAGAGAATGGGGTTTCCCCTGTTGATATGGTAAGACAGCTACAATCTACTTTGAAAACATTGAGACTTGTTTCTTGCATCTTGATAGGAGACTCTATTTCACAAAACTTTTGTTGACCACCATTTATCAGTGAAACATGGAAGCTCCTGTTTTTGTGAAAAATCTGTTAATCTATCATTATTCCTTTCTTCTCTATATTGACTATTATAAGAATTACCCTCTACATGTGCGGAAGCTGGAGAATTGGGTGTTATTAAGTAGTTTATTATTATTATTTTTCCCTATGCCCTGAAGTGAATGCTTGATTAGAATGGAGAGGTTGCCAGAAAATTGAAGTGATCTAATGAACTTAAGTGATGCAGAATACCCAGTATCATCCTGTCTGGGGCCAGATGGAGAACTATGCTGTTGGAATAGAAAAACGTAAGCAGCTGCTTTTGATGTTATGCCAGCATGAGGCAGACAGGCTTGAAGTTTGGGCACAACCCACTAATTCTAAGTAAACATTTCCTATAATTTTGTTACTCATTATGCCTACTTTGAAAGTTATTTTATTACTTCTGTTAGTTTGCAACAAGTTCTTGCTCTTTGCATTGTGATTAGTGTTGTAGGTCCTTAACTTTTACTTGACTATTTCAGGGATAGTACTTCTCGTCTTAAGATCAGTTCAGAAAAGTGGATTGAATATGCTAGGACTGCCTTCTCTGTGGATCCTCGGATTGCCTTATGCTTGGCCTCAAGGTTCCCAGCCAACAGCTTCTTAAAGGCTGAAGTTACTCATCTGGTTCAGGTCTGTTACCCCATACTAACACGAGTTTAAAATAGGCGAAAGCTGAAAAATTATTTTTAGCGGATTTTCTTTTGTCATACCATGTGATCCTTTTTTGTATTTCAAAGCATCATAACTAGTCTGTTGTCTTGATTTTCCTGCTGTGTATGTTGCAGTCACATATATTGGATGTCCGCTGCATTCCTGAAGCATTGCCATATTTTGTCACCCCAAAGGCTGTTGATGAAGATTCTGTGCTTTTGCAACAATTGCCACACTGGGCCGCTTGCTCTATTACAAAAGCTCTTGAGTTCCTTACTCCAGCATATAAAGGTCATCATCGTGTCATGGCTTATGTTCTTCGGGTTTTGGAGTCCTATCCTCCTGAGAGAGTGACGTTCTTCATGCCACAGCTGGTGCAGGCTTTGAGATATGATGATGAGGTAGGTTACTTGTAGATATTGCATGGGAGCTATCAGCTAGGTGTTATCTCCATAACTACTTTCCAACTTCAGTTATCTCTATAATTTATGTCAATTTGGGGGCAGGACTTCTGGTTGTTTGTTTGGCAACTCATTGTCAAACAAACTCAAAGTGTACTTACCCTTTTGATAAGGCATGCAATGACCACTGACTATTATGCTGAGCTGCTAAATTACATAATTCACCTTCAACTCTATGTTTCCAGCATTACTGGGCATCAACGCAACAATCCTTGTAAACTTGTTTGTTTTGTTCATCAGTTTGTTATATTGGTCTTTCTATTGTGTGCTAATTGCTTGTACAATGTAATATTGATTTATGCTGCAATGAATTCACAGAAATTGGTAGAAGGGTACTTGCTTAGAGCAGCTCAGAGAAGTGACATATTTGCTCATATTCTGATATGGCATATTCAGGTGACAGACATAAGCATATTTGGTTGAATCAGATGGTTGTGACATTGATATGTCATCTTACATCTCAAAATTTCTTGTCTTAGCTCTCTTAAGTTGTGTATTCACGTGTACAGGGTGAGACATGTGCACCGGAATCCGGAAAAGATCCTGCCCCTGGAAAGGTATGTTTGGAAGGTTTCTGCAGTTCGTTGAAACTTAATACTGAAGAAGCTGTTAACAGAAAATACACTTCTTCTAACTGTATATTACAGAGATTGTGGCCTCTCATGCATTAAATGCCTCTCTAAGTTGGTCTCCTATATTTGTGCTTGTGGTGTATGTGATGAAAATGATATCTTCAAACCCATTTAATGGAATATAAATTTTTTCCTTATTCATTTAAATGCTTAATGTCTGTATCACCTTCTGATTTTGAAATCTGCAATGTTTTTATGCATGCTCATCTGGGTTATAATACTATAATTAGATTTTGAGGTGAATTCTTGTAAATAACTTGATGCACTGCAAGTATGTCCTCGAGTGGATATGTTTCTTTGTGCATCTGCATGTAGGTTTTTGGACTGATAAATAACTTGATGCAACCTCTAACGTTTGGGTAATGACTGTGCAAGTGTTTCTTAATTTCAGAATAATTCGTTTCAAGAACTGTTGCCAATTGTTCGACAGCGTATTATTGATGGTTTCAGTCCCAAGGCACGTGACATGTTTAGGAGGGAATTTGACTTCTTTGACAAAGTTACTTCCATTTCTGGTGTGCTCCTCCCACTCCCTAAGGATGAAAGGCGAGCTGGCATCCGAAGGTATATCTGTTGTTTTGTAACATTTCACAGCACTTTGTTTATGTCTCTATCTGGCCATTCTTTTATTGACTTGGTACAACAGGGAGCTGGAGAAAATTGAAATGGAGGGTGATGATCTTTATTTACCTACCGCCACAAATAAGCTTGTCAGAGGTATACGTGTGGACAGTGGGATTCCTTTGCAATCAGCTGCAAAAGTACCAATCCTGGTGGCATTTGATGTGGTCGATCGTGATGGAGACCCGAATAACATATATCCTGAAGGATGCATTTTCAAGGTATACGTTCAGAAGGGTTATTTATTCATTATTAATGGATAAAATGCAGGTTTAAAGAAAATAAAATGCATCTCTTAGTTTATGACCATGATGTATGAAATTAGGGTTCTTTTTTATCTGTATAATGATGGTTGATTGACCACATATCTTTTAAGGTTGGCGATGATTGTCGACAAGATGTTCTAGCCCTTCAAGTCATATCACTTCTTAGAGACATATTTCAAGCAGTTGGGGTTAACCTTTATGTATATCCTTATGGTGTTCTACCAACAGGTCCAGAGAGAGGTATAATTGAGGTGAGTCTTTGTCTTCTACGTTTAATTTTTTGTCTTCACCTCCAGACTGTTGCTTTAAACAAATGAATGGTGTGCCAACCGAATTGAATGGACACTAGCTCAGATCCTTGGCTTTGATCATGGAACTCATTACACTTTCAAACATTTGAATATCATGATGCTCTCCCAATGCCATTGAATGTCATGATGCTCTCCCTATGCCATTGAATTGAAAACATGTTTACTGTAAAGTGTAGCTAGTGATCCGAATATTCGCCAACTTTACCTTTTCATTCCATTATAATTCAGAACAAACAAGATGATGTTGGTTTGATATTTGTCTAGATTTTCCCCATGATTCTTTTCACGTGAGTATTTTCTCACTGAATATAGTTCCTTTTTTGTGCTTTCTGGTCAAATTCTTGTGGGCTTAATAATTAAATATTTATGCTTCAACAAATTAATTTGGGACTACTTATCTACGAGATGATGTTCTTATTGACTTTTTTAGTCAGAAGCCGGTTTTTGCCAAATTGGGCATGCTTATCGAATCACTCTGTCATGCAAACTTGATTTATAGTTGCCAATTTATTGCCTAACCTCGTATACTCATCACCTAAGCTTGTTCTTCATAGTTTGGGTGGGATGATTCAGTTTATCGAAGGTTGGTTGTTCCAAGATGTATAGAAAAACTGTTTAGAACATGAAAACATTATGCAAACCTTATAGTCGGTGAGTGCAATTATCTTAGAGGATACGGATATAAATACAATTGTTTGATACAGTTCAGACCACTGAAATATTGCTGAAAGAAGAAAAGAAGAAAAGATGTGAATAAAACATGCAAAATATTTACAGTTGTGTATTTCACTGTACGATTTTAACCTCATAGTACCAGCCTTCGATTTGATGCAGAGATGAAGATTGCATGTGGGAATCATCCAACAGTTTTAGGGAGTTCTCTGATCACACTTATATTCTTCTTAACAGCTATTCTTTAAATATACAGGTTGTTCCCAACTCAAAGAGCAGAAGTCAGATGGGTGAAACAACGGATGGGGGTTTGTATGAGATTTTTCAGCAGGATTTTGGGCCTGTAGGCTCTCCAAGTTTTGAAGCTGCAAGGGAGAACTTTATAGTTAGCAGTGCTGGCTACGCAGTTGCTAGCCTTTTACTTCAGCCGAAAGATAGACACAATGGAAATCTTCTATTTCACAAGTATGTATTATTTCGATTTTCCTCATGTCAATCATTAAAATTTACATGCTTTTGGGATAAAGTAGTATTTGCAGCTAAAGATATTTAACATCAACTATTGGTAGTATCAATCACAAACAACATAAAATACATGGATGACCATATTACTAACTTTTGTCTGGCAAGCTCAACCTCTTGGCTTCCCATTCTTGAAGCCATCTTAGTTGTTATAGGATTTTGAGGAGAAAATGATACCTCATACCTGATTCATGTGCAAATGCAGTGGGGGGAGACTTGTACATATAGACTTCGGCTTCATCTTGGAGACATCACCGGGTGGAAATATGCGATTCGAGAGTGCGCACTTCAAGCTGAGCCATGAGATGACTCAGTTACTAGATCCATCTGGTGTTATGAAAAGTGACACCTGGTTCCAGTTTGTGAGGTAAGACATCTGCATCTCTTGGTGTTCTACCTTTATTTGTGATTATGAGAGAGCTGATTACTCTTTTGCTTCATTGTCCCACAGTTTATGTGTCAAGGGTTATCTTGCAGCCCGACGTTACATGGATGGGATAATCAACACCGTGATGTTAATGCTAGACAGTGGATTGCCTTGCTTCAGCCGTGGTGATCCAATCGGGAATCTGCGGAAAAGGTTTCATCCCGAAATGAGCGACCGAGAAGCTGCCAATTTTATGATTCACGTTTGTGTAGATGCCTACAACAAATGGACCACTGCTGGTTATGACTTGATACAGTATCTGCAACAGGGTATTGAGAAGTAGATGAACACTACTAAGGAGCCAAATCGGAAGAATGTACATGATTACTTGTAATTTTGTAGTTGTTGTTTTAGTCTCATAGCAATCATTTTTTCAAGAAGTTCCACTTCATAGGGATAAGGGTAAAAGATTGTGAAACCCGCAGATGGAAATATTCCTTCCTCCTCATAGCCCACTGGTGGCATTCCTGATGAGGTTTGTAAAACGTACTATATTGTTCCTAATTATTAATGCAATCCATATTTCTTGCGAAATAAATGCTTTAAGTAGGCTTTTTCTCATATTTCCTTTTCTCATGTACGGAGATCATACGAATGCTTGGGACATCCTGACAAAAATATCTTGTGAAGTTGGTACTGTTGGTAGATATGTGGTGGCAGATTGGGTATGTGTGTGTAGTAACATTGTGTTTGCTTCCAAATGGTGTGGCTGTACATGGGCTAGGCTGGATTGGATTTAGTAAAATTTAATTATTTTTTCTTAAAATCCTAAGATTTTTAAACGTAAAATTGAATTATTATAAAAATTTAAAGTTTGGGTTCAATTTATAAATGCATATCTTTTAAACATTTTAATAATTATATAAATTATAATTATAATATGTGATGTTAATTTATCTCTTAGCATATAAAATTACAATAAGTTTGAATAAAAATATTTAATTATTTGTTAAATAAAAATAATAAAAATTTGTTCTAAAATAAAAATATTTTAAATAAAATTCATAATAAAATTGAGATCAAGTTTTTAAATATCATCCTTTCTTTTCTATCATCGTTGCTTCAAGAAGAACGTGTCTTTTTTTTCTTTAACAAACAATTAAAATAGAACATGTAACTTAAATTATAAACAAATTAGTTATAATTATTTATGTGAAATAAGTTACTTAAATAAACCTTTTTTAGTTCTCTCTTAAAAATAAACAGACGTGAGATCCCACATCGGTCGGAGAGAAGACGAAGTACGTCTTATAAGGGTACGAATATCTCTTCTTCATAAACATGTTTTCCCGATTGTGAGAAAAACAAAACCGTGAAGACCTTGACCTGATGGGTAACCTAAAGCGGACAATATCTGTAGATGGGTGGTCTGGGCTGTTACAAATGGTATGAGAGATGGTTCCCGATCCGTTGTGCCAGCGAGAATGCTGGGGCCTAAGAGGGATGGATTATAAGATCCCACATCGGTTGGAGAGAAGAACGAAGTAGACCTTATAAGGATATGAATGCCTCTTCTTCATAGATGAGTTTTTCTGAGTGTGAGAAGAGTAAAATCTTGAGGATCTTGATCCAATGGGCAATTCAAAGTGGATAATATCTATAGATGGATGGTCTTAGCTGTTACAACAGAGATATTAACCAAACTAAATACAAATACTAAACATATTGTAGAAGTAAGAATAGCTAAAAGTTCTCAATCCAATATTCCCAAATTAAGAAATCTTTTATAAATCACTTTTTAATATTCTAATATATCAATGTCACTATTTGTATTAATAACATACTCTTTTAAATAAATATCTAATTCAAATAGCTCAAGTTTGAGATGAAACATTGACTGCATATACACTTTGTAATCACATTCTTGAGAACCCCTATTTCTTACAATGTTATTTGAGCTAGAAGAAGATTCAACTATTTGTTTCGCTGCATGTGTGTACAAAATCTGGGTAGAAAGGAATGCTTGAATCTTTTGTAGCACTCGAGCATAATGAGTAAAATCTTCTTCCTTTGTTTAATAAAATTAGATGCAGTTGAATTATTATAAAGTACAAAATAATAAAAGTAAAGATAAGTTAATATGTAACGAGGGTCCAAAATGTCATCAGATGATGTTAACGAGTACTACTCCCGACCAATACTAATCAAATTCTTTTTGCATCTCATTGATCATAATAGCCATAAATGGAGAAGGGTTTTTTGCAACATCTTTCAAATGTTTACTTTTTACGTGCAAATGTTGAGTATTTTGAACCATAAAAAAACAACATCACATCATTAAATGTTTTCAATAACTCGTGAAGAACTTTCACTTTATATCATTATTTGTCACGGGATGAAAAATTAAGAACTCTTTATTTAATTGCGTCCCATATGCTTATAATAAAAAGTACAATAGGTCATAATACAGATAGAATTCCACCTTATGCATACATTGGTCTTTAGTTTCTTTATCTTTTTCTGCAACTTCTACTTGTTATCAATAAAATGAGTAATAATGCATACATATTCATCTTTTGATACTTTATTCTTCCAATATTATATGAGTAGGATATTCAAACAATGGCTTCTATATTGATTCTCCTTTTCGATCAACATAAGACATTATATCACATTTGCAAGTAATCCTACTAATTAGTTAATACGTTGAGCGAAAAGTAAGGCTCATGAAATATCTAAATGAAGCAATTCAACAAATATAAAAGTAAGCTTACTAACAATAAGCATTATATTCATTTCCGTACGCAATTTAAGATAGTCACATTTCGTTTTTTAATGCAATACTATCATCAGAATCTGATTTAATTCCACTTACATATTGTCTTATATCATTCTACTTTTTCATTAGACATTTTTTAAATGGCAAAGTAAATGAGAAGTACCACATGTAACTTAAGCAAAAAAAAAAAATCTTTCTCATTATAATTGATAAGTGTGGATGTACATATATTTTATGTGTGACTATTGTATGGAAAATACACGTGAACTAGGTTTTTCATCTTAATGTTGCATGATTGTGTATATGTTATGCTTTTTTTAGGTATTTTTATGTTGCATGTGGCCATGTTAGTGTTTAATTATGTTCTAGTATATTTGTACATACAATTTGTGTAAGTTGGTGTATTAACCTTACCATTGTATTCAATATGTGCATGCATAAGTCTCATTGTGTGTGTTTTATGTATTTTTTTTAATGTATAACCTTTCTTTGA
>JAOTJB010000209.1:40552439-40565024 GCA_027123815.1 Erythroxylum minutifolium | reverse complement strand
TTATGACATGTCATTTACCAAGATTAGAACCATTTTATCCAGAGTGACGTGTTTTGGAACTAAATTGGTAATATTACTGGTTTCGCTAACAAAAAGGACTTATCCTTCCAAAAAATCAATTGCTTAATACCTAACCTAATCACAGACAGCACTTTTGGTTAGAAAAAAAAAAAACCTCATTCACATAGAAAAAGGTACAATTTTCCAACAATGAAGTCTGGGGGGAAATTGTTAGATCAAAGAGCCTCTCCATAGTTTGTTTCCCTAACTTTAAAAAGCATGGTCTTGTTATCTTCCTTGATGCTTAATACATCTCTTATAAAAAAATATAAATTTCTGCCTTTTTTACTAATCCAAAGGTATGGCTTTTGAATAATAAAGTGTAGTCTCACAATAATTTATATAAACTTTTACTAAAATATTTTTTTTCAATAATTAAAAAATTCAACCGATTCAACCTGTTCGACTATGAAAATTCTTAGTCGTCCAATTTTCTGGTTTAGTTTTTAACTTTCCAGTTTGATTTAGTTTAATAACTTTTATTGTTAAAAACTGACCAATTTTGATAAATTAATAATTTCTTATGAATCAAAATAAACCAATAAATTTTTATTTAACAATATCTTTTTAATTAAACTTCAAATTCTTTAATAAATAAAGATAATCGATTTCAATTATATTTCAAATTTTTTAATTTTATTTAATCTTTAACCAATTTTATGATAATCTAATACAGATTTAAACCTTAAATCTCTAGTTTAATTTATATCGGGGCATCAACTTGGTAAACATGTTGACTAAAATGTCTTTTTCGGAATAACTTTTCTACACCATATCCACGTATGTGAATTTCATTTAGTAGTTAGGTTTTTTTATTCTTTTTAAGTTTGTCATGATTGAAGATCTACACTTGATTATAGTCTTACTTTCAAAATTTTTCGTACAATTAACGTGGTCAAAATTCACATGCTTCACGCTTTAAGCATTTAATTTTACACCTAATTAAATGTAGAAAGTATTATGCAACCAAAAAAGTACAATATTGAATATATTTAAGATGGTGTCTTTTTTTATGTTAGAGTTTGGAAAAATTATATTTGTCACGAAAAAAAAATTGAAATGCTATCACTCACTCAAACTATATGCCACTTATATTTAGTTATGCAATTAACTAAAACTCATTGATAACAATTTTTAAAATAATTAAAGTCATATATATATAATACACATAAATACAACCAATTTTTTTGAAATAATTAAATGACTATTAATATATAGGAATATTTTTATTTATAATGTTTATAATGTCTTTTAAATAATCTATTTTAAAATTTTAAAATTAAAACAACAATTATTTTATAACAAAAATGCGAATCATTAGATCGGTTCTTCAAACTTGACCCCAATTTAAATTTTATTCTAATTTTGGTAATTAACTTCAAGTCAAATCGAATCAAAGTCCGAACCTTCTACCATCCTCAAATAAGAAAACGAGTATTACAATGTCCTACTCCAAGCCATGCCTACATGAAGGAGCAGTTGTGGTGTGCATATAACACCTCATTTACATAAACAGATAAAATCATACATGTAGGCTCGGTAAAGAGGCGGTGATTCTTTAATTATTGCTAGATTTAGTGGATGAAATGGATTACTGTCATACACCTTTTGTTTTCATAATGCCAACTTAGTAGACAAATATAGTTAAAAATATAGTTAAGAATAAGTGTATTTTTAATCCTTAAACTTGATTTTCTATTTTAGTTTTTCAATTATTGAATTTTTAATTCAATCTTTCAATTTTTACTAGTTACTTTATGTCATGACTTTTGTTAAGGTCCTTAACAAAAGTTTATCTTAACTTAATTCACACATCATTTTCAGTTATATAGGAGCATATAGAATTTCTATCCATGAAATTACTAAAAGTTTTGAAATAAAATAATTAATAGAGTTTAATGACTAAATAAACAAATTTAATAATTGAAGAACTGAAATAAACAAGTATTATATATATAATTTTTTATGAAAAATTTCATGGTTGTTATTAAAAGTGGAATTACGTGAACAAATGTTAGTATCCCAAAATAACAACTCTAATTAGAATTTAAAGAATTTGAGTTAAAAAGTTTATAAAAAAGTTTGAAATTAGAAAATCCTTAAAAGGTTTAAATATAGGTTATATTTTTTTACTTTAAAAAGTTATCTAGAGTCAGCATAAATAATTTATAGAGATAAAGACATGCACTTTTCTTTTAATTTGACTTTAAAAAACTTTTATATGGTAGAAAATCAAGGGAAGTTCCAATCCATATTTGATGACTAATGATTTATTTTTTTATATACTACTAATAGTTTTTTTTTATATCCTGAAATTGTACTATATGAAATAAAGTCAAATAAATACTTTATGAAGACCATAAAGAGAAGTTAATACACCTCAAATCAATTAAAATCAAAGATAAGACTAAATTAAGGAAGATCAAGACT
The DNA here is from genome assembly GCA_027123815.1 of Erythroxylum minutifolium. Lineage (NCBI taxonomy): Eukaryota > Viridiplantae > Streptophyta > Magnoliopsida > Malpighiales > Erythroxylaceae > Erythroxylum > Erythroxylum minutifolium. The sequence goes on along the minus strand of JAOTJB010000209.1, from coordinate 40,562,534 downwards.
TAATAAGCCTATGGATTCATTTGTAATTTTTGGTGTATCTCCTACTAGATTATTTTAGCATTTTAAGGGCCCTTCATGTATAAGCATATTATATTTTGAACTCAATTTATAGATCTTTTAATTGTAAAAAGGGACTAAGTTTTGATTTTAAAGAAAACTCTCTTAATCTTTAAAATATTCTTTGGAGGACTTTTAAGATGATTTTAGATAAAGTTTTTATTAAATAAATATTTTTAATCTTTAAAAGGATTTTAAAAATCTTAGAAAATATGTTTTCATATACATTGATCAACCAATCTAAGTTAGTGATTGACCAATGTATTATATTTGAGTGTATTGGTCGAGAAATATTTAGATATGGTCAACCAGGGTCACTTGAAAGTGTGCAAAAAATTTTATATATTGTGACTTTATATCAATATTGGTTGATACATTGGTTGATTAATGTCTCTATTATTAGAAGTTGCAACAACTAGTATTAGAGTCTAATGATATTTTAGAGATAAGATAGCTCTAAAAACTTGGGTATTTAGTTGTTGAATATCTAAATGACATTTGAGAGTTTTTTGAGAATTTTTAAGTATTTGCAAGCATTCACTTATTGATTGTAATGTGATTGTGAGCCGTTAACTATTAAAGTGAGCTAGAAAGGATTATTCAAGTCATAAAGTTCATTTAGATGCTATTTTCTCTTATCTTTAATTAATTCAAGAAGGCTTATAATTGCTCTTCACCATTCAAATAATATCATTAAGGGGTCCTCTTTGTCTTAGTAAACAAAAAATGTTGATATTCATCTTCACCTAGTTGAAAGAAAGTTTTAGTAGAATTTCATGAAAGATTTGGGGAGTGAAATTAGCTAAGATTTGTTTGTTGAACCACTATAAAATTGATTTACAATATATCTTCACTTCTCTATTCACATTATTTGTGTTTATATTAATGCTCTTTATTTTATTGTCATTCCATACTATCATTCTAGTTGAACTTGTTCAAGTTGTATCTTTGTTTTAGTAAAAGGTTTTTAAATTTACCAATACTTATCTCATTCCTTCTTAAGTGTCATTAGGGACCATCAGTGGTGTCAAGGCGAACCTTTTTAAGTTTTATGTAAAATGAAAATTTTGAGGAAAGATCTTTATAGAATATCTAGGTGAATATACATCTTCACTTACCTAAAAAGCCAAATTATTAGTAAGGCTCCTTTCTTTTTATGAAAATGATTGTCGTTATTGGAAAACTAAAATGAAATTCTTCTGGATTACTGAGAATGTTAACTTATGAGAAATTATTTCTAATGTCCCTTTCATTTATGTTAAAATTATTAGATGATAAAAAATTTAGCAAACTAAAGGAAGAATAAGATCCTTGAGATAAGAAACTAATTTTCTTAAATTGTAAGGCTATTCACAATTTATTTGGTGCATTAGAAAGAAAAGAATTTAATAAAGTCTCTATGTGTGAAATAGCTCATAAAATTTAGCATACATTAGAAGTTACAATGAGGGAAGAAATTAAGTCAAGGAGAGAAAAATGAGCATGATAACTCATAAATATGAATTATTTGAAATGAAACATGTTGAAAGCATTTCTAGCAGGTATACTAGATTTATCAATATTATCCATACTCTTAAAGACCTAAACAAAACATATATGAATGTTAAAATGGTGAGAAAATTAATTAGGTCTCTTCCAAAGAATTGGGAAGCCAAAGGGATGATAATTCAATAAATAAGGGAGTTGAATATGCTGCCAATAAAGGAGCTCATTGGATCTCTTCTTATTTACAAAATAAGGCTTAAGGAAATGCAATAAGAAGAAATGCCTTCTAGAAGGAAGAACTTAGCATCGAAGGCTTCAAATGAAGAGTCAATTGAAGAGAAAGAGACATGCTCTAGAGGAAGTCATGAGGTAGACATTACTCTTTATCATTAAAAAATTTAAAAAATTTCCAAAAACAAAGAAGTTCTCATAGAGAAAGGAATTTAAAGAAGGTAAGGCTAATACTGAATACAAATCAATTAACATCATTTGCTTTAAATGTAGGAAATGTGTTACATGAAGTCTCAATGTCCTCTCCTCGAAGATAATGGCAAGTATAAAAGAAATGACAAAAGGGAGAAGAGGAATAAAAACAAAAGGAAGGCACTTAAAGCCTAAAGTTGAGATGAATAAGTAAATTTTAAAAGTGAGCATTCAGAAGAAGAAGTAGTTCATATGTGTTTCATTTCGATTGATGATAATGAGGTACTCTCCAACTCTATATCTTATAATTGTAATAGTGATTTTGACTTGTCTTATATTAAGTAATTAAGAAGAATATTTGATCGATTTAAAATGTTTTGGATCTAAGTGAAATAATACTCTAAAAATATATTTCAAAATGTTATTAAAAGAATCAAATAATAATATTCAATAACTAATATAATTTGACTGAAATAGAGTAAATATTAATTTCATACTTTACGTATAATTGAAATAGAATATTGCTTGCAGAAAAGCTTGTGCAATTATAATAACTTTTAAACATTAATTTCAAAAAGCAATTTTACTAGATAATTGTTAAGAAAAAATTAAACTTTATAATAAGGTGTAATACATAATTCATAATTTATTATGTCTATGAATTAATTTAAAAAGTTAGAAAATATTAGTTTGTTCAATTACATAACAAGTACTAACAATTTTTTACCGGAAGTATTCTAAAAAAAATTTTATACCGGAAGACTACAACTCAAGCATAAATATCTTTATTTTTAATATTTAAGTTTAGATTTGTGACGATTTTCTAAAATGAATTCAAAAGGAGAAGGAGAATCTAATAACACACATTATTATTATCACTTCACTCTATATACGATGTTAAAGACTATATATATAATTAAAAATAATAAATAAATGTCTAAACTCTTAATATTCTTGTAACATACCTTTACATTGTTAGCTTAAGGTTTATTATTAATGATTTTGATAATAACTATATAATATTTTAAAATTCAAATCAGAATTATTTTCTTTTATTGGTAACGACAAAATTTTTAAAAGGAAATAAAATCATAGAAAAATGCCTTCTTTCTTGCATTAATTTTTAATGAACTTTCTTAATTAGAAATGATTCTACAACATCCGAAAGGATCTTACTATTTCAAACAATTAACTCTAGATTCTGTTTACAAAGTTTTTTTTTAACTTTTGAATATTGGAAGATTCCAACATAGATGATATCAAAGATTCGTTAGATATAAAATCAACTCAGAATCAAAATGAAACAATGACTAATTAAGAAAAATGTCTACTTAAGGAAGAGACACTGCATTTGCGAACTACACGTAGATTTGCGAAATACTTTAACAACATCAACATTCTTGAAAGTCATATAAAACTCTTTGTCTTAGAAAGTGAAATTACTTTATTAAGAGAGACTGTTAAACCCTTTATACACTTTTTGTTGAGAGGTTGCAAAGGCTTGTTAAACACTACGAGTGTGGAAGATTAAAGAACCTTGAAATATATGTACTTGTGAGCTTGGAGAGGCTCGTGAAAATTTACTACTTGAAGTTTTATAGTGAAATACTCAAGTTGAATACTTATGGACTGGACATAGGCTTCGTTATTAGGTAAACCAATATAAATCAATTGTGTCACTCTTTCTCTATTAACTTTTAAATTTTCACATTATAGTGTTTGTGTTTTCAACTTGCAAGAGGCTCCTTCTGTTTTGTAGGCTCCTTCTGTTTTAATATCGTAAGAGGTTCCTTTCTTTTTTAATGATTAACAAGCTCCTTTCATTTTGAGCATTAACAAGCTTCTTTCGATTAACAGACATCTTTCCTTTTAGGCATTAACAGGATCCTTTTGATTAATAAGCTCCTTTCATTTTTTAAACAATTAACATGTTCGTTTCGTTTTCAATATTAATAGGATCCTTTCGAAAGTTGATAAGACCTTTCTATAGACTTATTTTGTTTAGTAGGAACTGATTGAAATTTTTTTTTGTCATACTCAATTCACCCCCCTCTTATGGGTGTTTACTTTATCATTTTGTATTAGAGCGAGATTTCACATTTATTGTGTTTTACAGCATGTGATAGATCATGAGAAACAATTTGAGAAGCCTTGAAGGACAATTTGTCTCAAAGCCTCCTTATTTCAATGGAAACAACTATTCTTACTGGAAAGAGAGAATGACTATTTATCTTCAATCTGTAGATGTCGAAATATGGCAAGCTATCAAAGTTAGAGCCACACATCCTACTACTAATGACGTAGAAGTGTGGACTGATGTTGATAGAAGAAATGCACAGCTGAATGCTAAAGTGAAACATTTCTAATCTATGCACTATCTCCAGAAGAGTATGAAAAGATATCCTACTGTTCTACAGCAAAGAAAATGTGGAACAAACTTTAAGTTACCTTTGAAGGAATGAATGAGGTAAAGAAACATAGAATAAACCTTTTAGTGCATCAATACGAAACTATTTGCATGAAACAGGAGAAATTATAGATGAATTCTTCGGATGTTTCAACAACGTTATCACAGCCTTAAAGAACTTAGGAATGGTATATCTCGATGATGAGCTTGTAACAAAGGTTCTAAAGTCACTGCTAAAGGAACGGAGACCTAAGGTGATAGCTCTAGAAACTACAAAGGATCTCGACACTATTTCACGATACTGCTTATGAGGAAACTTGATGATCCATGAAGCCGAGCTTAAGCAAGATGAAGGATCTTCATACAGAAGATGAATGGCACTAAAAGCAATTGATGATTCAAATCCATCAAACGGTGATGAAAGCGACACTGAGTTATAAATAGATGAAGATGAAGAATTTAATTTCATGGTCAGAAAATAGGCCTGCTTCTACAAAAAGAAGCTAATGAAGAAAAGAGAAGGAAACAAGAAAACTAGAAATAATATATTCTAATCTAAGGGCAATATCAGTAGAAGCAATTCACAAAATAATCAAATCATATGCTATCACTGCAATAAGCCTGGACACACAAGGCAGAATGTCCTCTTCTTCAAAAAGATAAAATAGAAAACAGAAGGCCAGAAAACAAGTTATGATTGTAGCCAGGTCAAATGAGGATTTTGAAAACTTTAAAGAATAAGAGCCTGAAGAAGTCAGCAATGTTTTCTTTATGGCTGAATCAGAAGACGATGAAGTATATTATTCTGACTCTGATATTGAAATTGATGAATTAAAAGAAACATATCATAAAATGTATGATTAGTATAAAAAATTAACAGTGCAGTATTTTAGAAAGGTTAAGGAGTCCAAAGATAATGATGCATCCTTGACAAATAAGATTAAATCACTAGAATATGAGAATAAGAATTTGTTGTCTAGAATTATGTCCCTTGAAAATGACAATAAGCAAAAAGTCTCTGAAAAGGAATTCTTGGACAAAAGGTAAGTCAGTTAGAGAATACATTACTTAAAAATGATTCTATTAAGGTAAAACAATTAAAAGAAAAAGTTGCTTATATAGAAAAAGGTCTTACCAATTTTGTTGATGGAAGGAACAATCTTTATGCATTACTTGGGAATGGTAAAGGTCTTTTTGATAAGGATGGAATAGGATATAATGAAAATAATAATATTAGGTCATACAACAATTTCTTTGTTAATTCTAGCAATAGCCATAGTCAAAACAACAGGAATTTGATAAATAACAAAAATTACAGTATTTCTCATTCATCTGTTTTGTGCAATTATTATAATAGACATGGTCATATTAGTCATTCCTATAACTTTTAGAAAATGAAGAAAATATCTTAGATGTATGTTTGGAGACTAAAAGGTCAAACTACTAACCTGAAAAGACCCAGAAAAATTTGGGTACTTAAAATGAGATAATATATTCTGCAGATGTATTTCAAAATAGAGACAAGAGAAAATCAATAAACAGTTTATAGTGGTTGTTCAAGACACATGATAGGTGAAGTATCACATTTCAACTATATTGAAAGGACAGATAGAGGTAATGTTGTCTTTGTTAACAAAAACAAAGCAAAAGTCACTGGAATTGGTAAAAATGGTGACTCTAATTATACTTCTATTGATAATGTTCTTTATGTTGATGGTTTGAAACATAACTTGTTAAGTGTAAGTCAATTATATGATAATGGTCATAGAGTCACTTTCTATGCATCCCACTATGAAATTATTGATAATCTTAATAACAATATTGTATTTATTGGTTTTAAAAATCAAAATATATATTGTGCTCAATTGGAAGACATGTCTTCATAAAATGTTAAATACTTTGTTTCACTAGAAAAGGATTCATTTATCTGGCGTAGAAGATTTGGATATGCTATCATGAACATTCTGTCAAAATTATCCAAAAATGAGTTAGTAAGAGGACTACCGAACTTGAAGTTTGAGAGTAATCAAGTTTCCAAAGCTTGTTTAAAAGGTAAACAAATCAGACGTAGCTTTCCTCATAAAAATATTGTATAACCAACCACTTGAACTTGTACATATAGATTTATTTGGTCCTACTAGGACTCAAAGCTTCAGTGGTAAACATTGTGGTTTTGTTATAGTAGATGATTACTTTAGATTTACATAGGTTTATTTTCTATCAAATAATTAAGGATTATTTTTTTGAAGTTTTTGAGAAGTTTTGCAGAAAATTTCATATTGAAAAAGGGTACTGCATTATATCTATTCGGAGTGATCATGGAGGAGAATTCTATAACTGAAATTTTGAAGACTTTTGTAATGAAAATGGGATAAGTCATAAATTTTCATGCCTAAGGAAAATTTTGACTTTCATGAAAATTTATGACTTTCGAGCGTTTGGTTGCAAGTGTTTTGTATTAAATAATGGAAAGGACAATCTTGGAAATTTTGATGCGAGATCAGATGAAGCTATTTTTTTGGGTTACAGTACTGCCAGCAAATGATTCAGAGTTTATAATAAAAGAACAAAGAGGATAAAAGAATCAAGACATGTTGTATTTGACGAAGCACTACCCTCGATAACAATAGCTAAATCAGATGATGAAGAGCACGCTTCGGTCCCTAAAAATACATCACAGACTCAAACTATGCCTATAGTATCTTCAGAATAACAAGATTAAGAAAGTCCTTCTGAAGTTAGGGCGGTGTAGGTTCCTTCATCTCAGCAGGAGCCTATGCAAAGAAGAACACCAAGAGAATAGAGGCATCAAGATACACATCTGTACATTTTGGGAGACTCTTTTGAAAGTTTAAGAACCAAATTTTTGTTCAAAAACAATTATGTTGCCCTCATCTCATAATTAGAGCCAAAGACTATTGAAGAGGCTCTTACTGATGAATATTGAGTTTCAGTTATGAAAAAAGAATTAAATTAGTTTGATAAAAACGAAGTCTAGAATATAGTACCTTGTCCATAAAACAAGTCAATCATTAGAACTCGTTAGGTATTTCGAAACAAACTTGATGAAAATGGTAAGGTGGTAAAAAACAAAGCTAGACTTGTAGCTCAAGGTTATAATCAATAGAAAGGTATTGATTTTGATGAAACTTATGTGCCTGTTGCTAGATTAGAATTGATTAGAATTTTAATTACTTTTGCATACTATAGAAACCTTAAATTATTCCAAATGGATGTTAAAAGTGTCTTCTTAAATGGATATATTAACGAAGTGTTTGTTTAGTAACCTCCAAGTTTTGAAGATGAAAACCATCCTGATTTTGTGATGAAGTTAACTAAAGCCCTGTATGGTCTAAAGTAGGCTCATCGAGCATGGTATGAGAGGTTAAGTAACTTTTTGCTTGAGAATAACTTCGAAAGAAGAAAGGTAGATAAAACCTTATTTATTAAGAAAAAGGAGAATGATTTTCTCATAGTACAAATATATGTTGATGACATAATATTTGATACTACTAATGTAACACCCTATTCTCAACCGACATATGCACGTGTGTCCATCAGATATATGTGTACATGCCTGTTAGAAATGACATGTTAACTATCTCACCTTCACTATACATCATATGGCATCATACACTAAATCATCAATCACATATTTTAAAAACCTAAAATGTTATCACATTATATCAAACCATGATTTACATTATTTCCTATAGCACAATATCATCTATGTTTATACAACATTGTCGTACACACCACATTCTATAAACTCAAAAGCCCAGCTGATCGACCTTTGAACCAAATATGACCATAACAACTGCACAAAATATGCTTTTACAAAGTCTTAGAAGCTAGGTCGTCTCACTCTCGAACTTGAAAAGCAACAGTGCAATTTTGATGAGTTTTCCGAATTCAGCAGAATAACCATCCTCGATGGTTCACTCATATCATAAAACAAGATCAATCATAATAGGTAATCACACATTTCAAGCCACTTGATAAGTATCAAATACTATCACAGATAAATCATTTCTCCGTTAAACAGTTCAATCATATAACGACATTCACACATCTTTGCAAATCATTCAATGAAATCAATTTATATGCGGATACGATATGTATAAGACTCATATTCATTTTGATATTGTTGTGACTTTGTGCTTTTACAGTATCCTGAATTATCGGGCTTAGTCAGTCAGTCTGTGATTTAATGATCACATAAGCCATAGGCTCGAACCATATATACAGGAGCTTAAAGCTCTTATTAGTAACTATATTAGTAGCTACACCAGTCACAACTCCTTAATAATACATGCATCGGAATGAAGTGCATGCCACAGTTTAGTTATCAAATTCAATCACTTTCATTAGCATATAATATAACAGTATATCAGTCACAGTATTAGTTACAGTAACAGTCACGGTAGCAGTGGTCATCGGACTAAGTCCGGCATTCAACTTTTCGGTTAAGAATCAGAAAATCATTTAGGCAGATGCATTCACATTCAATCAGCACTTCCAATATCATTTTCATGCATCAAGACACCTCGGAAAAATATTGTCTGAAATCCAGTACACAATCAACACAATCAATTATATTTTGAAGCACATAGTTTTGCACATTCCCATACAAGCAGCACTTCAATATCTTAATCCAATATCACAGTCATCGGACCTTCATTGTTTGGAATCAACAATCAAGCCTCATTAATTCAATCATTTCGAAACATAATTTAAACAAACAAGTAATTAAGTGAGACCGTCTAGGTTACTCACAGTATGCTCCAAACAGCTATTGCCTTGAAGTACCGACAATGTCTGAATGCTGTCGTTGAATGCGTTCCTCTATACAGACAATACATTCACATATTACAATATTGTACAATTATATACTCATTTATGCACATTTATGTATACTAAATATATACAATGCATGTTCATGATAATTCAGGGTATCTTATTGTAATTTTCATCATTAAATTGATCAGATATCAAAGCCCTCATTAATAACATTTGGTGCTTACAATTTGGATCAAAATTAAACAATGTGAAATCAACATCATAACCTAATTGACCACTTCAAATTTTCTATTCATATAGTTTTAGATCAACTTTGCATAATTAATCCAATAAGGTAAATGACAAAATTAGGCACACTTCCTTCTGTAAAGTTGTTTTTACAGTATCTTAAGTTTCTAATGACTCAAAGAGCATCCAATTTGATTGAGTATTCAATGAGTTATGCACAAAATGCCACAGACTGTGCACATTTGAACTTTTGGCTAATACATGATCATATCCTCTAATGGTACAACTCATATCTTTCAACTCAGATATCCAAAAATTACAAAATTTATACCAATTTAAAGTTAAGAGAATAAGCTACAACTTTTGTAAAGACAACTCAGCCTAATTAGGCCCAAATCAATACAGTTTATTCAATAACCACAGAACAAGATTTCTATCCCTGATAGTGCTATAGCCTAAGCTAAAACTCAATTACATGCCAATTTTTAAAATCATGGAGACAGAATTAAAATTAAACTTCTTCAAAAAAGTTGTAGACATATGTCTCTAGTTTAATATGAATCAAAAATCAACTCATTCAGATATCTAAAGCTCAAGTTATAATTAGAAAACCAAAGTATGATCATGAAAATTTTCCAATTCATAACATTCCAGCAGACTTCCACACTTTCATCCTATCAATCACTTTCAAATCA
>JAOTJB010000209.1:40355256-40365269 GCA_027123815.1 Erythroxylum minutifolium | reverse complement strand
AAAAATTGCTAATTCAAGAATTCTAATTTATATTCATGCTTGCTAATTTAATAAAATAAATTCTAAGAAAAATTTGGAGTCCAACAAATGTCATACAACGAAGAACTAAGGTTCAAGCCCTCATCAAAGGGAATCAGTGGTCCTGGCTATACCATTAATATAGGGGCATTCTAAATATCGTTAGGAATGTACTAACTGTTAAGTTGTCATTTTGCACTCATTTGGTATATAAATCTCTCTCATGTGTTGAAATTATTATTCAAATTTGATGGATTTATTTCTTAATTGTTTTCAGATGGTTTTCAACACTTGGGAGATGAAATTGAGTTAAAAAGATGCAAAGAAAGTGAAGATAATTCGAAATTCCAGTGTGGTAGAAAATTCATTGACTAAGCGTAGGCACGTGCAAGGACAAAAACAATATGCAAACTTTGTTTTCAAGTTCAAATTTGAGATTTTCATAATCTTTACAGATCATATTGCTATCCTCTCAATGCAGATTTGCAGCCTGAAGTGGGGATAAGGATTATCTACTGAAAATCAAGGAAAATTGAGAAGATTTGAAGGGATAAAAGAGGATTTTTGGGTTACTGTTCACGCAAACCACTTTAGGAGTAGTTTTACGTTTCTGCATTCTTTTCTTCTAGTTTTTCGACAATCATAGTTAGGTTTCAATTTCTGCAGTGTTTCTCTAGGGATTTTTAGGATTTCTAAGAAAGACCAGGGATGGAGACTTTACAATTCGCTATTTCTTTGTTTTTCACTTTCATTATGAGTAGCTAAATTCCTTTTATTGGTTGAGGGAAACCATGTTATCATCTATTATGTGTGAGATGTTCCAATAAAGTTTATTTGTTGATAAATATTGAATGCCTTCCGAATTTCTTTATACAATTGAATTAATTGATTTCTAGGTGCGCAACTAAGAATTGATTCGTTTAATAGCTAGATTAATAAAATATAACGTTCAGTTTTGTTAATCATAAGTGGAAATTAGGATTACCTTCTTTACGTTAGAATGGGAAATTCTAAGAGGAAACTCATCTTGATTGAATGTATGTCGTACATGTGTTATCTTGTTCGTTGGTTTCTTAGTTCTTAAAGCTATTATTCAATTGAACTTACGATCGTATCTAGGTTATTGAGTAATAAGAATGTTTAGAATACATGTTTATACTCATTTACACTTAAGAGAAAACATCACCCATTGAATGTTTATTGATAAACTGAATTTTATATCAATGATCCATTTTAGTATGATAATATCGGTGACCCGAAATTAAGGTTTGTCAATTAATTTTAAGATCTAATTACTTTTATTAATTTTCGATTTTTATCATCTTCTTCTTAAATTGTCGTGAATTGAAACCCCCTCTCTCCCCTTTTTCAATTCAAACCAACAACTTCTAACATTCTAATGACGTAATAAATATTAAAAATATCAAAATATACTATCACGAATGAAAAAGAATTAAGATAAAAAGATAAAGATAGAATGAAAATTTTAAATAATTCGATAAAATGCTTATTTTTATAAAGAACTTATTTTTAAAAGTGAAAAATAGTGTAAGATAGTTTGTTCTTATGTAAACTCTCTTACTCAATGATGTGGGTACCGTACCTTACCTGGTGGTACTATATATGACTTTTATTCAAACCAACAGCTCCTAACAATCCGATGACATAATAAATATTAAAAATTTCAAATTTTACTTTCACTTACATGATAAAAAGATGAAGTTTTATTGAAAATTTTAAATAACTCGATAAAATGCCTACTTCTATAAAGAACTTATTTTTAAAAGTAATAAATAACATGTGGATGAATTATGAGGAACCTGTTGGATCGCTTATGGCCCAGGAATGCACAATGCGCAGCTGAATGGACCACAAGATTTCAGGTCTTATGCCTTGGTTAACCGAAATTTCACAACAAGAAGTGTACGTAATTATGTTTTGAAGCGCGTGGATTGGAATTCTTTTTAGATATCTTGATGTTGCAGCTCGCGAACGTCCTCTATCGGAATCCACACGAAGATGAACGATTCGGGCAGCGACTAATGTATGTTAACACATTCTAAAACACTTTAGAACATCACAGTTTTCGGAAAAAGGGAAGAGTGGCTAGGTAGCTAGGGATTTTTTGCATGTCTGCTAATGAGACATAAGCCCTTGATTTATAGAGAAGCCCTTGTCCTTATTCCTAATGGGAATAAGACAATCCTATTTTAATAGGAATAAGAATATTATAATCCTAAACCCATTAGGATTATGAAAGCCCAATAAGTTTCAGCGTATATTATATCTCATATAATAAAAGCCTAACAACTTAATTCAATCTAACCCAATAAATATATCCACATATATTTATTCAGTGCCTAATAAATTAGGGCCAAGAGAATAAACTCAAATCACATCACTCTTTGTGTGCGACCCTGTAGACTCATTTGATATTGGCAATGGGCTTGATCATACTTCAAGGCTCATAAGTCATAAGCGGCCTCTAGCAAGACATTATGACTACCTATATCAAATGAGGATCGGTAATCCGATTTAACCTATAACCATAGTTACAAACTTAGATCATTTGTAACACGATATCAAGATTAATCATAAGGCATGGTACATGTCAACCTTTGATTAATTATAGTTTTTTTATTCCCAAGTTGACTGACTATAACAAATGACATTAATGACTCCTCATCAATTCATTTGAGCACGGTCATACATTTCTTCAGTCAAACTCAAGAAGCCCAAATGATATTTCTCTTATTTAAAAGAGGTACAAATCCTATCTACATCATTCACATCCCCCCGTACGATTCATTTAATATCCAACATAAGACTACTTGTTATCCAGTTAAAGATAACTTAGTCTAATGTCAAAACACTTAATTCCTCATGTAGGGAACCATGATGACTTCAGGTCAAAGGACTAAAGTCAAACTATATTGAGAATCACTAATGACATGAAACCATGTAATGTTCTCTCTATGGGTCAGTCTAATATATATTCTCTAACATATATCTATGTATCTGATTTGATAACTCGTATCTATGATCAGTAAAACGTGATCATCAATTAGAACACATACTAGCCTTAATTCATTATTGATCCAGCAATAATGATCGACTAGGGACAGTTTAGAATAGTATTGTAATATTTATGGTTTTACTATCAAGTCACATACTTGATGGCATAAGCCTAATACTATTCATGGAATGTAAATCACATTACATAAACAATATACATGCATATATAAAAGAATATCTCATAATATATAAATATTAAGTCAGATTGTCAGTACAAAGTCACATATAACCATTGACCTAGGGCACACTACTAGCAAAGACAATGCCAAAACAAAGAATGCCTTTAATGCAATCATTCTTAGAGAATAAGGAGGCATAAAAATTAGTTAGTGCAACTAAAGAATTATAAACATACAGTGCAATAGCAGAAGGTCGAGATGACAATTTACCACCATTCAAAACACTAGCCAACATATCATTACTCATAACAAGCCATCCACATACGACATATTAAATTCATAAACCCCAAAAATGCATTCAGCTAATAAGAACCGAACTTAATCAATCTCCCCCTCATATAAACCATATGAAAGAATAAAGTTGTATCATTCAACACTCCCTTATCCAAATTACAATAAAATTTTTGCACCAACTCAGCATCAAAATGTTGTGACAATAAAGAAGCATGTAATAAATTCCTCTCAGTCAACAAGGAATCCAAATTAAATTGTTTATACTTAGCTAAATTTATAAGATGATCAAGAACAAATCCTATTGAAGCGAGAGTATCCCATTGTTATTGCTTGCCAAGGAGATGAAGTGGTTGATGATGACTAGTGTGAAAAGTCAAACAAGCAGAGGATAAAGGTTGTAATGAATAATATGTTGAATAGAAGAGAAAAACTGAAACGGAAACCAACATAACTCCAAAACCAATAATCATCAATAAAGAAACTTCTTGATTTCAACATCACTTTTCAAAATGAGTTCATTAATCATAGGATCTGGATTAGGTGTACTCCATCCTTTGTCTAGAAATTTGTTCATAACAATGATGTTTTGTCTATACATCATTGGAGAAAAATAATAGCCCTATAGCATCCAAGATTTAATGTTTTTTTTGGCTATTACAAATCCTCAAAGAGTAAAAACTCTAAGCAAGGTGAAAGATCCCAGAGTGTTTGCGACCATTTGCGTTCTTCTGACGGCAACACTGAAACAAAAAAGGGATATAACTATTTGATGTATACCAAAAAAATCCCGTAAACTATCTGACAAGCTTGTTAATAGAAGATGCAAAACCAAAAGTGTAATAGGTTAAGACAATCCATATCAGTGATTCCACAGTTGATATGGGATTCTAAGCAACTAGATTAGTAATCCATAAGCCCATGGAGGATAAAACAAGAAGTCCCTTTTCTTATAAAACGCAAGCAGACTGTTGAATGTCATTGCAATTTCTTTCAGCCTATTAAACATCATATTAATTAAACTAAAAAATAATGCTCCAAAGAACTTTTGTTCTTCTTACACTGTCCCAATTATCATTTTTGGGCTTTGGTTCATAATCTTTGGTGCTCTATTAATCATACTACAGAAGTTTGAGAAACTAATCCTAGCATTGAGAAGACAATCAAGTCATTCCTGTAATTTTGTACTAGTGCCATGCAAGTGATAAAGATCTTCTCACATAAAACATTCTCTGTAAATCCTATTTTATGAACAAATTCCATGTGAAAGCATATTTTCCGAACTCATACAGCCCATGATATAGAGAGAAATGAAAAAAAACTTTAAAAACCCAAATTATAGAAAACCAGAATCTTCCTACAAGTCTCTAACCAAGCATAAACTTTTTCATCGACATAACTCCATAAATCAAAATATAGAAGTATAACTCTCAAATCATCAAGCAAAGCCTTATTTTCACATCAAATTTACCTCAAATTAACTCCTTTGAACTTTTTTATACTTATTATTATTTTTTAATAAACAAGATCAACATACTTCAAAAAATGTAAAGCATATAGTCCCAGTGCCTCTTGAAGAAATTCAAACCTGGCCTTATTCCTCATCACATTATCTCTGCTATTAGATGTTTGGGGTCTGTTATCAGATATCTGGTTAATTTCTCCCTCAGAAGCAACCAACTGGCCCTCTGTCTAGTTAGTTTCTTTTCTAGTAACAACTAATTTTGGATTTGGATAATTTTTGGTATTAACTACCTTGCGTCTCTGTTCTAATATGTGAGGATGATTTTGAAGGTTTTCTTTTATCACTTTATCAATCATTTGGTGCCATAGAGTCACATTATCATATGCGACTGAATTGCAAGAAGTAATAGGCTGCAACATGTAGCAATTATCCGCCAATCTTCTGTCGTTTACTAAACACTCTCCTTGTTTGTTCAACACCTTGCATCCATCACTAGCGAACTTAACTAATAGCCCATCATCACAAAGTTGGTTAAAACTTGCCAAGTTGAATTTTAAGCCATCCACATTGAGCACATTTTTTAAGTGAGGAGTCCATCCATACCAAGGGTTCCTCTCCTAATTACCCTAGCTTTCTTTCCATCACCGAAAGTAGCGTGACTATTTATACAACTTTGATAATCCATCAAGTAGGTTCTTCCACTTGTCATATACTGTGAACACTCACTATTAAAATACCATCCATTATGAGAGTTAACACGCATGGATTTTAGAGCCACAAGTGTTTGTAGTTAATTCTTTCTAAACCAAGTTTGTTTTGTTAACGTTGGTTGTTGTTGAAAAATTTTCAACGATTATTTAGATTTTTTGTTTTGAGCCCTCTGAAATAACATTTACAACAAATTGTAGCAATTTGGCCTATTTACACCAAAAAAGTTATATATAGGCATAAGCTTTTGCTTTCTCTTTGAATTTTCTCCTTTAAAAATCTATATTCATCATTTTGCCCTTTATTCAACTTAGAACATTCACCTTTATAACCAATACCTCGAAAGTCTCCTTTATTTTTACCAATTTTTAGAAATTGTTCCAGGTTTTTGGTACCGCCATTCAATATTCTTATTCCTTTTTTTTTGATATTGATCAGCTTTAGCATTATTTCATCAAGTTCATCTATTGTTCACAATAACTTTGGTCGACAGAATCTGTAAGTGCTCAGAGTCGTTCCTAGTACTTTAACACATTAAGTATTCCAAGGTAGAATCCCACAAGGACTAAAATACTTACCATTAAATTAATCCTAATTACCTAAACAAAAATGATAAGAAAATTAAAAGTTCATTGGGGTTGAGTGAACAATCAATTATAAAGACTATGAATAAACAAATAAGGGAAAATTTTGAAGGTTGAGACTTAGGGCTTCAGGATTCACCAATTTAAGGAAATTGATCGATGAATTACGAAATTGATTGAATGACAAGTTATAATAACAGCTACACAAATTCACTCATGTTCTCTCTTAAGACATACAAGAATACCCAACTAGTTGATTACTATTTCTCAATGTGCAACCTAACTAGTCAAATTCATTAAGAACAAGCAACCCTAATTTATCACACTAGTTTAGGATATCTCTATCTCTATCTCTAACTCTAATGTGTCTAGCTTCCTAATGCACAAATCACATTTCACCTCTCAGTTCATCATGTGATTCCTAAGATTGCATCTATGGTGATCAAGCATAGAAACAACAATGAAGTTCAAGGAAGATAAATATAACTCAAGAACTTTCATTCAACATCAATCAATCTATAAAACATCAACCAATCCACAAAATAGGTTACATCCCTAACCCTAAATGGGGTTTAGTTCTAGAATATCACAATAGAATCAAAACAGTGGGGAACAAGCAACATTAAATACAATAGAGAGAGAAAGTTAAAAGAACACAAAACAAGCTTGCTTCTCCCTTCTTTCTTCCTCTTCTTTCCTCTCTTTTTTTGCCTCCACTGTTCAGCCTTGCTTTCAGTGCCAGATCCCCCTCTTTAGGTCATTAAAACGAATATATATAGTGTCTTTGGGTCAAAGATACCTAGTTTTTGCTAAACAGGGGAATAAAAATTATGTTTGTGCTGTCAATGTCCATTAGACGAACATAATGTCCGTTTAGCGGACAGCTACAGGTCTCTGGAGCGCTTTGGACAGTCAATGTTTGTTAGGCAGACATTATGCCTGTTTAGTGGAAAGTTACGTGTTTGTGTAACATTTTAGATAGTACTTGTCTATTTAGCGGACAGCTACAGGTCTGTTATCCACCTTTCTCTGCTGATGTCCGTTTGGAGGGACTTTATGTCCATTGAGCAGACATACACTGAACATCTTCATAAGCATACCCCTTTTTAACCCTTTAGAAGGTCAGATCACTCCTTAGGGTCTTCATGAAGGTTGTAGACCTTGGAGTCCTCTTCAAAAGTGTAATTGAATGAATCTAATTCGACATCTCCAATAAAATTTATGTGGTTTGCCCCAAAATCTCTCCAATTGTACTTATTAAGCAATAAAGTTGAAATATGAGAATTGACCAAATAAAGTGCATAATTCACATGAAGATAAGTCAAATTAGTTCCAATTCATCCCAAAATCCTATATAAATAATTTGACTTATCAAACTTCATCTCTAGATCTTGAATGACATCTTTCATGATTCAATTCTCCCTCTTTAGCTTCTCATTTTGCTTACACGTTTTCACTCATGTGGCATACATTACTTCATAGGCCTAGTAAATGTCTTCCTTTTTGAATTTTGAGTCATTGTCATTGCTGTCACAATCTAAATTAAAGTTTAGCACTGAAACGTCAGAATTTTCCTTGTCAATTTCCTTACTAGTTGCTACTAAGAAAGCAACTAAATTTTTACAGTTTAAAGCAACCAACGCAACATGATTACTCACAATTTCTTCTTCGTTGTCGTACTCACTTTTAGATTCGTTTTCACTCCAAGTGCTTTTATAAGACTTCCCTTTTGTCCTTTTAAGAGTGTTAGCACATTCCTCTTGCACATGCCTAAAGTCTTGATAGTCATGACATTGTATCTTCTTTGCCTTCCTTTCACCTTTTTGAATTTTTGCTTGCTATTTGAAATTATTGTTTGATAAACTCCCACCATTCTATCTGAACTCAAGCTTATCTTTCTTCACCTTCTTTACATTATTGTTTGATGACGTTAAAATTTCTACACATTTTAACTCATAATTTCTCATGTCCAAGGACTCCTCATCAAAGTGGAGTTGTTGAGAGCAAGAACAGGACCCTTATCGATATGGCTAGGACCATGCTGTGTGAAAGTGGTCTACCTCATGGCTATTGGGCAAAAGCTATGTCTACTACTTATTACATTCTGAAAAAGCGCCTTATAAGGCCTATTCTTAAAAAGACCATTTATAAGCTATGGAAAGGAAGAAAACCAAATGTTTCCTACTTTCGAGCTTTTAACTGCAAGTGTTTTGTGTTGAATAATGGTAAGTACAAACTTGACAAATTTGATGTAAGGTCTAATGAAGCCATTTTTCTGGGAGATAGTACTACTAGAAAAAGATTTAGAGTTTACAACGAAAGAACCAAAAGGATAAAAGAATCAATACATGTAGTATTCAGTAGCAACAACTGATTCAAATGATGAAGATCATCCTTTAGTCCCTAAAGACACACCATAAAATCAAAGTACACCAGTAATGCCTTCAAATTCACAAGATTAAGAAGGTCCTTCTAAAATTAGGATAGAAAAGGCTCCTTCTCCAAGTACACCTCAATAGGCACCTACATAATAACAAACACTAGACATTCAAAGCAGGACGCTAAGAGAATGGAGAGATATTGATATATTTCAGTATATTCTAGGAGATACTTTAGAAGTTCTAAGAATAAGAGCATCCTTTAAAAACAAATATGTTGCTTTTGTTTCACAACTAAAACTAAAGACTATTGAAGTGGCACTTGGTAATGAAAGGTGGATTGTAGCTATGAAAGATGAACTAAACCAATTTAACAAAAACCAGGTTTACAATCGGGTACCTCATCTACAAAACAAATTATTCATTGGAACATGTCGAGTATTTAGAAACAAAATTGATGAAAATGGTAAGGTGGCAAGAAATAAAGCTAGACTTATAGCTCAAGGCTATAACTAATAGGAAGGTATTGATTTTGATGAGACTTACTGTTATTAGACTAGAGTCTATCAGAATTTTACTTGCTTTTGCATGTTATCACTACAAGAATAAAAGCCAATCTGCGACGTTTTTAAAACGTCGCAGATAGTCTTTTGCGATATTTTAAAAAACGTCACAAAAAACGTCGCGGATTGTGGTGTAGGCAAAACCTATTTGTGACGTTTTGAGGAAGACATCGCGGTATGTATAAGCATTACGCGACGTTTATGAAAACGTTACGAAAAAAAATGCCTTTCCATGACGTTCAAATAAAACGTCGCGAAATCGTAATATTTTGCGACGTTTTATTTCAACGTCGCGGAAAGTTAGTTTCCGCGACGTGTTTCTGCGACGTGTTGAAAAATGTCGCGGAAACTAACTTTCAGCGACGACTTAATAAATGTTCTGAAAGTCGCAGAATCATTAATATTCCACGACGTTTAGAAAATGTCGTGGAATCATTAATATTTCGCGACGTTTTCAACACATCGCGGAAACTAACTTTTCGCGACGTTGAAATAAAACGTTCCGAACGTCACAAAATCATTAATATTCCACAACGTTCAGAAAATGTCGCGAAATCATTAATATTCCGTGACGTTCAGAAAACGACGTGGAATTCTTAATATTCCGCGACGTTCAGAAAACGTCGCAGAATTCTTAATATTCCGCGATGTTTTGTTTTAACGTCGCAGAAAGTCCATTAATCTGCGACGTTTAAAAACGTCACGGAAAGGGTAAAAACGTCGCAGAATTTGATTCAAAATTTTTTTAAATAAATAAAATTAATTTAATTTTGTAATTTTTCAACTTTAATTAATTTAATAACTATTTGATA
>JAOTJB010000209.1:40273838-40287439 GCA_027123815.1 Erythroxylum minutifolium | reverse complement strand
GCTTACCTACTCTTGAGCTTTCATCGTATTGCCTATTTTCCTTGCCAATTATTCGTTCTTTGTCTTATTTCTTTATCATATGCCATCTTTATGTTAACCTAAATGCTAAACATCGGTCAAGACTCATCAATAATTGCACAATTCTATAATTTAGTCTTAAGAATTTAACATTTAGCTATGCACACTTACATCAAGCTAGAAATCAATTTCAATATGCTAATTTTTTTATAAAAGTTGAAGGATAATGAATTATAGTGAACTTATTGTACTAAAAATTTCTTAAAAAATCAACCTTATGAAAAAGTAGAGAGCAAGACTGACTGTTTCAATTTTGCATTACTATGTATGCTTGTAAGAGTATATGTTCTGGTTAAGATGTACATATCTTATTGCGTAGTTTTGTGGGAAGTTTGGTTCATTACTTGTAGATTTCCTCATGTCCATAGAAGAGGCTTTTCATATCGTAATTGACAGAGAATTGCCACTTGGGCATCCTCTTGAGTTGTAAATGACCTTTTTGATGTTTATTTAATTTTACTGATTTACCCAAAAAAATTCTCAAAAAACTTTGAAAATAATACATTACAATTACTAAGATTTTAACCTAAAATTTTTAATTATTTTATTTTTCATATAATTTATGTGCTTATATATATGCATAATAATAATAACTAAAATATGATTGATTTATAAGTTGACAAACTTTGGCGGGTTAACTATGGATTTCATACTATACATTCAACCTAATGAGTTTCATTATTTTATTTTCTAAAACATAAAATTTTGGCAAAATCTTACACTTTTTAAAATTTAACTGTTAAAAGATAACACAAATTTAGAAAATGTATGAAATTTTATAATTATTTTTAATTTAAAAATGAGAAATGATTTATATATAAGGAGATTGATATTTTAATTTAAAAATCTTAACACAATAAACGTTAAATATTTTGTTTATAATATAAAGTACTTTTTTTTGTTTACTTCCAACGTTGGATTTCTGAGTCATTTTAAAATATGTCAAACCAAAAGATTAAGTTAAATAAAAGCTTTAGAATCCTCTTTCAATTGATACCAACCTCACAGACCTGTCGTCCACTAACCTAAAGGCTTGTGACTATCCAAGCATAATTGATACTAAACCTCACAACTGCGAACACCACAACCTCAATTTCTGTGGCTTTCATTGCGCAGTGAATACTATCTGTTTCATTGTACAAAACTCGTGCTCATGAAGTGCCACTTGTTTCAACGTCAGAGGACCGACATATGATCAATCCAAAATGTACGTGTTTCCAGTAGGACTATTCAATTGATAGGTATCAACCATCACCCTAGGACTATCAAAGTAACAATCACAACACTACCATTTAGTGCCAATAAAGTTTTGGACTACATCGACAAAGATATATACGGCAGATTTCGACTTAGCAGCAAAAGAACCAGTTATCTTCAATCCCCATCTTTGACGAATACCCATCTGAAAATTTTATATGAAAAATGTTTGGGAGTGATGTGGCTTATGAGGTTAAATTATCTTTATACATCAACAAATAATTTATCATATACAAAGATTAATTAGTAAACATAAACTATAATAAAGTAGTAGACATCTAATTAAATTCAGTTAATACATAATTCTTATGTGTATGTCTAATATTAATGAACATTTGGTCAGTTTTCATATTCAAGGAAGAATACTACTTGATATGGTCATTATTATCATGCTTAGCTTGGAAATTTTATCCTGTAAATGACTATTTTTCGTACTAAGTAATATGGGAGGATAACCATTTTTTGTAGGCAATGTTAAGCTTATTCACCATATGCATATCACATAAAGTACCTTTCACTTTTCACGTACATGGGAATCTAATAGCTTTTTAAATCATTCCCTGCCTCTTGGCTCGTTCACATGAGGTGAGGGTGTGTTCATATTTATTATCATGCTTAGCTATGCGCACTTAGCACTTAAAAAGAAGTTGGAAATCAATTTCAATAAGGCAAATTTTGTAAAAGAAAGTTAAAGGGTAATGAATTCTGGTGATGTTATTTGTACTAAAATTTTCTTAAAAACTTTGAAATTAATTTATGATAATTACTAAAGATTTTAATCTAAAATTTTTGAGGTATTATAAATTTAAAAAGTTTTATTTGAGTATTTTTCATGAATTATATATGCTTATTGATATATGCACCATATTAGTTATTAAAATTTTATTGTTTTATAAGTTTCACAAATATAGGTTTGGTGAATACATATTTTATACTATGAAAAAATTATGAGTTATTGTTTTTATGATTTTAACGCTCATCGTAATTAATATTATTTAAATTATTCTTATACACTAGAATTATGTTTTAGTATATAAAAATAATTTAAATAAAATTAAATATGATGATCATAAGAATCATTAAAATGATAATCATGTAATTAGATCATTTGTACTATATATCGAAATCCAATGAGTTTCATAATTTTATCTAATACAATATAAAATTTTGATAAAATTTTACACTTTATAAATTAAAAATAAATAAAATGCTTTGGTAACCTTCTTTTTACCTATTAAGAAGGTGGGTAAATTTGGAATATGTCAAACCAAAAGGTTAAAAGTTAAATAAAAGCTTTAGAATCCTCTTGCAATTATTGCACAGTTTTGTACCTAACCTCACAGGCCTGTGGTCCACTAACTTAAAGGCCTTTGACTATCCAAGCATACTTCTGGCTTTGAATGGCTCATTTTGCAGCCTAATGACTATGGTGATGTTGGGTTATGCCCAAAGGGAAGAGGCTTGAGAATATGCACCCATATTTAACGAGGCCCAGAAGATCTGTGTCAAATATTAGGAACACTACCCGACAAATGCTGAACTTGAGAGCAATCAGAACACTCGCTAGTCGCTGATTCTCAGTCTCAGGAGGATCTTAGGAAGAAGAAGATTGCCCTACCTTTGAGGAAGAAGATTACAACATCAGAAACACATGGAGGAGAGTATTCAAATAAGATTGGGTGTTCTTTCTCGTCTCCTTGTACTGCCACTGCAAGCTGACAACTCACTTCAGGAAGTAAGGTTCTTTAAATGATGTGGTTGTACATTTGTGCTTTGACAGGGTTGATGCTTTGTGATACTTACATGTGGAGCGTTATGTCAAGGTTTTATTAAGAGGAGGGTTTACTGAAGAAGAAGAAGAGGTGACAGACCATGTAGTTATAGGGGGTATGATATTGGATATTCATGGCATTTCTTTAGTTCCTCCATCTCCAAGAGCCACCAGCGCCCTGGCAAGGTGGCCTGAATTTCCACTGAATTATCTCTTTTTTTCTTTTGATATTTTATCCCATTCACAAGCAGATTGGTAGATTCCCTTTTGCTGATCCTTACATTAATTATGTAACTGAATTCAGGTCAATTATGTACCAGGAGGTGTAGCAAGCAATATTGCGGAGTGCATAGCAAAGCTTGATACAAAACCATACATGATCAGTGTTCTGGGGCTTGATATGGCAGGTAATTGTTTCCAGCTTTCTGTTTCTTTGTGACATTTTGTAAGGAGATCATACCTACAAATTTTTTGGAAGTATTAACTAGTTAAAAATCAAAAAAATTGGAAAATATGATTGATATTAAGCTGTTTCAAGTCTGAATTTTTACTTGAATTTTAATTTGAAACGCTAAAAGTTCAGATTAGGCATAGTTGATTGTTTTGAGCTTGCTTGATGGAAATTTTATACTAGGATTTTAAGGTTTAAAATAGCTATAATTTTAGATTAGAATTACTGAAATTCAGTAAGGAACACAGATAACAGAGGATAGGAAACTACGAATCACTCACATCTTATAATTGAAACCTTAAGTTTGAAGAAAAAAATTAGGATATCTCTTATTATTAGTGGGTTAAGTACATACACTTATAAAGAAGTGCTTACAACCTTTATTCTAGTAGGAAAGAGTTCTTAACCTTTATTTCTTTTATAGATTTTAAACTCTCTTACATTAATTTTATACTTTGTTCAGCAAATTATGTGATTCTTGATTTTGATAGTTAATGTCGATCATTAAATGATTTGAATTTCGGAAGCTTACTGTAGCTTTGTCAGGATCTGATCTTTTGTGGATAAAAATTCTGAATATGTTTTCCAGACTTTTAGGGTGCTATCAGATTGAATAATGTGTGCATGATTACTGTAATATTCTGTAATTCAATTGATGGATTTATCAGTCTTTGTATTGTATCTTTTATAATATTCTGTTGAAATGTGACATTTCTGACTAATTACTGTATCTTTGTGGTTGCTAACAGTTATTCTTTCACATCTGAAAGTCCATTTCTTTATCCTGGTAAACAACTTTTTGAGTGATGGAAATGTTTTGGGCTATCTACAGAAGGTTGAACTTGGGATTGTAAAACCAAAACTATTTCTGCGAATTCCTTCTTTTCTGTTCTTCGTTGAATCAACTCTATTATCTTGTAGTCTTACAGCTTAGTGGCTTCTAAATTAAGAATTAAGCTAAACATGCCCTATGTTCTGCTGTCATTTTATTTCTTAAAAGCTTGTTAATGATGATATTGGATATTCAAAAAAGGTTCCTGACATAATCATCTGTGTAGATTAGGCAGATATACAACAACAGTTACCTCTCCATTAAGTAGGATTTTCTTCGCCCAATGACTTATCTGTTGAGGTGAAGCTGTTCAAATTCGGAATTGTTGATGGTTTACCTATTGATAACAAAAGAAAATTTTCCTAATTCCTAGTCATGCATATTTCTAAGCAATGAAATAGAGTCAGCCATTTTGAGTGCTTTTGTATAGTAAACTCATCTAATTTCATCTTTAGAGCTTAATTGCCTTCTATACGTACTTGCATATATTGGAAGAACGCTCAATCGAGTGGGATTTATTTGCTCTCTCGTGAGAGGTTCTTGCTAGATTTTTATGTTCTAATTATCAATATTTCTTCTCATATAATTTTTTTTTCATATATCGATCTAGAATTTTTTTTCATTTTGAATTTAATTTCATCAACATTTCTTTCAAGTTTAATGAACTTAAAATTTTCATTGAACTAAAATATATAAAAATAAATAAAATATATTCAAATGAGGATTATGTTAGTCACATAAATAAAACATATTTAATAAAGAAATCATGTAAGGATTAATATATTTACGATGGATTCCTTATGAAGGGTAATTGACTTTGTCTTCTATGTACTTCATTAAGTTAGGAGGTGATTAAAGATTTAAATGTTAAGAGATTAACTGGTCATCTTGACAAGGATAAAACTCTTACGAAAGTATGTTAAAAGTATTTTTGGCCTAAATTGAGGCAATATACGGTTTTCTTTTATTCCAAAGTGTCAAACTTACAAATTATATACTTCTAATGCTGGTGTATATACATTACTTGTTCCTAATAATGTTTAGGAGGATTTTTTGTAGACTTTATATTAGAATTACCAAGAACACAGTGGAATGAATTCTATTTTTGTTATGGTTGGTAGGTTTTCAAAGATGTGCACATTTTATATCTTGTAAGAAGATAATAGATGCTCTGACTTTAATTGCAAAACTATTCTTTAGAGGAGTAATGAGATTCCATGGTGTTCCAACATATATTACACCTGATTGTGATATCAAATCCTTGAGTCACTTCTGGAGAAACTTTATCAGGTTATATTTGATTCTTCTCTTCTATATAGAGGCATCGCTCATTCACAAATTGATGGGCAAATAAAAATGGTAAATAGAATATTGGGTAATTTGATGAGATGCATGACAAACCAAAGAATTACAATTTTCTCATTGCTCAAACCGAAATTTGCCTATAACAATGTTGTCTATTGTTCCATTGATTGTTCTCCATTTTTTATAGTTTATACTTTGTCTATGGTTCCACTGATTGTTCTCCACTTTTTATAGTTTATACTAAAGAACCTAATCACGCTTTTTAACTTGTTAAATTATCTAAAGATACTAATTTTAATGTGACTGTTCAAAAGTTAGCCAAAAAGGCACAATAAATTCAAGTGGAGGTAAGAGAGAAACTTGAAAAAGCCAATGCAAAGTATTGAGGCTAATATTGAAAGAGTTCAAATGTTTGATGTCAGAGATGAGGTTATGATATTTTTGACTAAGAATAGAATTATTAGGGGCATCATAAATTAAAAGGAAAGAAAATATTGGACTATTCAAAATCAAAAGAAAGATAAACCATAATGCTTAATTATATCATTTAATTGCCTTTTTGGATGAGTAATATCAATCCCACATTTAATATTATTGATATTTTACTTTATTTGTTTTATTGTAAGCTTAAATAATTTGATTATAATTCGAGGTCGAGTTCTATGCATGTAAAGGTAATTCGTAAGGCATCAAAATGCTCAAAATCATGTTGAAAAGGATTAAGAATTTATGCCGCAGTATTGTCAAAGTTATATTTCAAGTAAAATTTATATTTTAGGGTTTCTATTTTAAATAAGCTTCATTTTAGAAAGCTATTTTTTACTATAAATAGTTGTCAGATGACAACTTTTTAACTTTCTTTGTTCTTTTTTACCTTTATTTACAAGTTTGATCTCTTTCAAGGTTTTATACAAATCATGAATTAAATTAGGTATGTTTTTATTTTTGAATTAGAATAAGTTATTTTCACGCTACATCATGACACTGGAAAAAAGGCGGTACTTATCGACAACAAATTTGAAATATCATACAATATTATACGTTACGTGGAACAACCATAAATGATATTGTGTCACACTTAACACTTAATCAATTCATACAAGATAGTTTTTGTATTTTTGTTAAATTTTCAATGAAGAATGATTTTAAAATTTTGGATGAACTTGTACCTCGGAAGCTCATTAAAGAAGTTGATAGATTGTTAAAGGCATTTCTTTGGTTGAGTAAAGAAGAAACAGGCAAATGTGCTAAAGTTAAATAGAGTGCATCACTTTCTCAAAACAGCAAGAGGGGCTGAGCATAAGTTCCACGACGTTTATGGAGAAAGTCTTATTAAGAGAATTTGGCCGTTGTTTTTTGATAAAGAAGCGATGTGGTCTAAATGGATTCATAAATTCTACCTCAAGGATAGCAGTTTCTGGCAACTAAAAAGATCTTCTCATTTCTCTACGATATTCAAGTATCTATTGAAGCTTAGACGAGTTCTCTATCCACATATTAAACATAAAGTGAATGGAGGAAGAAATAACTATTTCTAGTTTGATAATTGGCTTGAAGCTAGTCCCTTATTAAGCAATCCGACTTTTGTGCAGTTGAGGAACCGTATACCAATTGAGGCGAAAGTGTCTATCCTTATCCAAGATGATGAATGGTATAGGAAGTTTAGAGGTTTTGCCAGGCTGAGTGCATCTCTTCCACCACTAGGAGATACAGGTTTAGAGGAAAACATCTATTGGAGCCTAAATCGCCAAGGCCTATTCACGGATCACACTTGTCATAGAATTTTCCGAGCTGATAGAATGGAGCTACCATGGTATAAACTCATCTGGTCTAAATTTTTGAATCCTAAAGTTGCGTTTATTGCTTAGCTAGCTATCAAGAATCGTTTGAGGACTAAATGTAGGTGGTTTAGGCCAAATGAACAATGTGTGTGTTATGTCATAATGCTGATGAGGATCAGAATCACTTCTTTTTACTGTGCTTATTCCAAACCCATATAGAGCAGACTTCAACATATGCTGGAGATAACTCACCCGACTTACGAATGGGAGCTTACCTTGAACCGGTTCGTTACCTACTCCTCTATAGGTAAAGCGCCTGCTTTGTTACATAAAGTGCTTTTTGTTACTACCATATACATGATATAGAAGGAGAAAAACAATGAAATCTATAAGCACATAAAGGTAACGAAATATCAGCTAGCTGATGCAATCGTAAATTGGATTAGACCTGCAATCTTAGGTAACAAATGATAGCCACGTTCTCACTGATAATATGAAGGCGCAATGATATATATAAAGCTGTAGAAATAGTGTTATCTTGACCCTTAACGTGTTGTTTTTTCAAATCTTTTGTAATAGAACTGTAAATCCTGTCCATAAGCTATAGTGGACAGTAGATTCTCCTTCTAATTTCCAAACTTTGTAATAGCTTTGCTATAGGCATAATCTTATTCATTCATTTCCCAAAAAAATAAAAATTTAAAGAAGTAAATAATACTTTTTTAAATTTAAAACTAAAATGAAAAAGATTCAAAATAGAAAAGTTATAATGTAATTAACCTTTTTTTAACTAATGAACCCAAATCTAAAATCACGACATTCTCCACTTCAAATCATGAAAATGTATTCCAGTCAAAGTGAGAATTCAGTGTTTTCAAGTTTCAACAATATATCTGTGTAAAGCTAGTCCCCACGGGTTTTACAGAGCTTACGAGTTATGAAGCAACCTTGATAAGTGTATCTAATTGGAACACACTTTTTTTGAAACTTGGGCTATTCTTTGTGCTAAAATTTCTTTTGTGTTGTGTATAGGATCTTCAAAATTGAAAATTAAAATTAAGATTAAGATACCGACTTAGTTATTCTATTTCTTTATAATAAATATTATAAAAAACATTTATGAGTCAATCTTTGAAACCGAGCTGTAGCTATAACAAGCTAGCCTAGCATCAGAAATTGCCAAGTTCTTGATCACCCTTAATTTGTCGGCCTCGGGTCCTGTTACGTGGTCAGTGCATGGACAACTCACATATTCGTATGTGATGCACAATTAGGTAATGACTATTGGCGTGTGTGTTAAACATAAAACGCTTTTAGAAGTGAACTAATTGGATAGATATAAATAAGAAAAAAAAACAAGAAAAGAAAAGAAAAGAGTGAAGCTTTTATAAAAGTGAGAACTAAACTCACACATGTTATTTACGTTAATTTAGATTTAATATCTTTCTTTTTCAATTAAATTTTAAAACATTTTTAATATCCTTAATTTTATTAAATCTTTAATCAATTTTATTACGGTCTAATACCGATTGAACATTTTAAACTTCATATTTTATCGATTTAACTTTGATTTTAAAATATTGGATATTTAAATTTTTGGATAGATTGGAAGTATGTGATCCCACGTTATCCTAACATTCTTTTTTAGATAGAATGAGATATTGACTAGTACATGATCACGTCTTAATTAAAATCCTTTTTTTAGCAATTTTTATTTTATTTTTATTTCCTATTTTACTCTGTATCTTTGATTCTTTTTCTATTTTGTTTAGAACTTTTCTTAAGATGAATTAAAAGTTTTTATTTTATTTAGAAATCTTTATACAAAGAATTAGAAATGAATTGAGATTTATGTAAAATTATTTAAATAACTTTTGATAGAGATTAACAAAATTCTCTATCAACAAAATTTATTTTCTCTTTAACAAATTTAATACTATAATTCTTAAATTGAACTTATGTTTGTTTATCTTTTCACCTGTATGTTGATAATAAATGTTTAAGATTTTAGAAGTAATTCCAAGTTGGCATACTGATTGATTGTAAATATATATATTTCCTAGATTAGAGATATGCTCTGCTGGCTGATCAGAGATTTGTAGTCCTAAACTTTAGCATTCCATGGCTATTTATGCCCACAATACTGTAAAAGAAAGATAGATGAATAGAAACCAAGTTTTGACTTGGTATCAAAGCAACCCGAATTCCATCGTAGAAAACAACTTCTCCCATATTCCTCTGAGCTTCCATCGCAGCAAACCACTACCACCCTATGGCTTCCAAATCTTCTTCTCACAAATCATCAACCCCAGTAATCCATATCCAATTTGAAAATTCTGGCTTCCACGTTGGAGTCATCCTCACCGAAATTAACTATGACGTATGGTCCCAAATATTAGAAATGCAAATTGCAGGACGTGAGAAGCTCAAATATATTATGGGCAAAACTAATCCACCGAAGGAAACTAATGCTACCTATGCAAAGTGTTATGTAGATGTTTACACCGAAAAATAGGTTCGGTCCATTTTTACTGTTTTGGGCCAAAAATTCTAAGCCCAAAGAAAGCCCATAGTTCCGAGTCCAAAAGAAAGCCACTGACCCGGGCCCATCAGATTCCAGTGTCCAGCAAAGAGGAAGTGGTAGAGTTGGAGTTGAATTGGGACTCTAGGAGTCCAAGTTTAAAGAGGAGATAAAATAATGAGATGATAGTCACTAGCCTAAATTCTATCTCTATTGGATAAGATAGGGTTTTATCCAAATCTTTATCTTTATCTAGAAAGATAAAATTTTATCAAAATTACAAGTTGAATTGGACTGGGACACTCAACATCTTCGGCTATAAATAGGAGTTTTGAAAAAGAAAGAAGGGTCTAACCTCTTACATATCAAAAAGCCTGGCATCCCAGCAAATCTTTGAATTCTTTAGCTTATTATTTTCAGCAATTTTTTATTTTTAGTCTAGCATTTTTTCTTTTCAATCGTTCTTAGCAAATTCTCAATTTCTTTGTCATCGCGTTTTGTCAATTTGTTTACCAATAAAGCAAAGTTCTTTCTGTTAGATTTTTGTCCCTTTTCTAACAATACATAGTCGTTTTTTATTTCAGTCAGATTACGAGGCGCAATCTTTTTCCTTATTTCTTTAGTTTGGAAATACTTTAAATTCCTGACATGCTCGTAAATACATTCACACCGTAACAAAGGGTTACGTGTTGCCCTTTAGTCAAAATAAAGGCCAAACACATTCAAATATATAATTTTTCTTAAATTGACATAATAAGGCTAAAAAATTAATTAAGATATAATTTTTTGATAATAAAAAATTTAAAAGTATTTAATCTTTTAAAAATTTAATTTTGTAACTAATATCATGTATTTAATAAATACAACGTAAATATCTATTTATTAACTACATCAGGGCTGGCGCTAGGCAAGGATTATCAGGGCACTCGCCCAAGGCGCATCTTCATAGATAACAAATAAAGCTTAGTTTTATTTTCATAACAAATAAAATGTAATAAAATAGGATTAACTCTTAACTTGATAAAGAACGACAAAAAGACTCATACTTTTCTTTTTTTTTTTACTGCGGATTATAAAATATTACGAAGAACTATATCGATTAAAATAATATTTTAATCTAAATTATACTAATTTTTAAAAAAGATCATTAAATGAAAAAAATTAAAGATTTACCACTATTTAAAAAAAAAACTCATAAAATTATTCGCGTCTCTCTCTAAAGTGTCCTTTGCATCGGTCCGAAATCTTTTATGTTTCAGATCTGACGCATAAGCGCCTTCCAACAACGGCCCGTGAGCCTGACAGGCACTCGATGAATTATTTCGGTCCTTCCAGATTGATTTTGGACTTACTTTAAAGATCTGAAGATGCTAACTATTAACAGATATGATATTTTACTTTATGAAAAGTTGATGGGATAAAAGCAATTGAAAATGGGTAAAGTAGTACATCTAGTTTCGAAACTTGTAGAGCATTATGAGTTTGAGAATGATAATAATCGAAAAAGAAAGAGATCGTTTATCCGTCTAAATGACAAGTAAACTCTATAAAGAAGACGCACCGATTGAATTGACCACACGCAATTAACATGGTTACCAAATGCATAGTTGCAAGACTCCAATTGTTTGACGTGGTTAAAGGAATTAAATAATTTAGGATTAGTTTTTTAAAATATATTTTATTAAGTTTAAAACATATATGTTTGGCTAAGTTTTTTGCTATATATTTTATGTTTTCATATTTCTCTTTTCATCTGATTTTAATATTAACTAATAAAATATTTTTAATATGATTTTAAAAGTAATAATAATTTTAAAAAATTAAAATATTTGGAATGTAATTATATTTAATAGATATATTTAGATTTAAAGCATATTTAAAATATTCGTAATTTAAATATTTATTTATGAAAATTTTAAATTTAAATTTAAATTGTAAATAATAGCAATAAATTTTGATAACTTCTTATACTTGCTAATAAGTACAATTTAGTTGACAAATAAATTTCAGGGATTTTATTATTTATTTTAATAAAATATATTTTCACAGAATTAATTTATCTATAACTTTTATTTAATATTTATTATTATGAATAATAAAAGTATAACCATATTAATATAAAATTTAAATATATTCTTTATTTTTGGTTTAAAATAGGAATCTGAATTAAAAATATAAAAAATGAAAATGAAACTAAAGTCTGCGTAAAAATTGTTGGTGCCACAAAGCCTCCGACCAAACCAGTTCAACTTATCGTCGTGTACGGTACGAAATATTTAAATATTATTATTATTATTTTTTAAAGATTATGTTGGTACCGTCGTGACTTGGTGTGGTATAATTGGGGCACAGCGGGGATGGAACGCTGGGATGCACTGGGCACAGCAGGGCAGGAACAGCTCTCGTATAATTGTACGCAGTTATTGAGTCCTGCCTGACCTAGCTACTAGCTGTAGCACAAGCAGATGAGCTGACTCTGTATAAGGACCCACGTGTTCAGTAGTCCCAATCCTATAATTTGTACTTCCAAATTATTAGACACCGATGACGTACCAGGCCGTTAAAAACGTGTGAAAGCATACCAAACGCAGCAACTTTTGCCTACTTAAGTCTTCAAGACTAGTTTAGTAAGTAAAAGTTCCGGTAGTTAGGTAAGTCACAGTCAAGATGTCCACTTTTGATTTGTAAAATATAATTTCAGGGTTAGACTATGGTAAGGTATTTGAGTGCATCTTAGCATAACTTCTCCATATCTATTAGCTCATACCAGTGAGTTCACGAAGGAAGGTCCTCTGTTATCTCCTCCAAATTCCTGATATTCAAATGAAGCTTGTTAATCTTGGGAGATTTACAAAACCTTTAGAATTCTGATCCAGCCTTTAGCCATTTATAACTGAATTAACAATATTAGCTTATAAGCTAGTCGTTGATGAAAATACGTTAAAAACCTCATCCTAGTGCCCGTACTAGAAGCTTATCAACCCTTTATTGAGTTACTTGTGAAGCAGAGGTTAGTGAGCCGAGATTCTTTGAGAAGGGGATGGAATTTAAAACCTCTGACTCTGAGCAACAAGTTTTAATTCCATGGTGAGATATTTCATTACTATAATAAATATTAAAAGGTACAATGGGTCTCTTTGTTTCAACCCCTTCCATCTCTCCATTTACAGACAAAAAGAAGGAATAGTAGTGAAGCAAGTCATGAGCCACTCTCTAAACTTTGTAGGAAACTTTAATCCAGTCAACACGTCTTCAATAAAGTTCCATTCAAGTGTATCAAATGCCTTTCTTATGTCAATTTTTAACAGGCATAGGGGAGAAATTATTTTAGTTCTATACAATCTGATGGGCTCTGAAGTCATCATTAAATTTTGATGGATGGATCTCCTCTCTATAAAGGTACTTTGATTTTCTGATACTAGGTGAGGTAGAACAAGTTTTAATCTCTTACAGAAGAGTTTTAGAGAAACATTTATATAAAGCAGAACAAAAAGCCAATATGTTTGTAGTATGTGCACATGTACGCTTTTTTATCTTAGGAACAAGATTGTGCAAAGTGACACTGCTTTGCTTGAGTAGCTTACTTGTGATGAAAAAGTATGGGA
>JAOTJB010000209.1:40237607-40247771 GCA_027123815.1 Erythroxylum minutifolium | reverse complement strand
GGGTTTTTACTGATTTTAACCCTGTGACAACATTTCTAAGGAAAAATGTGTCACTTAGATGGACTGATAATTGTTAAAAAAAATAATTTTAAGGAATTTAAAACATCGAATAATTACAACACTGGTGTTAGCTATTCCATCTAAATTTGGAGATTAGGTAGAATATAATGATGTTTCACACCAGAGGGTAGGATGTATTCTGATGCAGCCTAGCAAAGTCATTATATATATGCATCAAACGATTAAAGTCTTATGAGTTGAATTATTTGGCACATGATTTAGAACTTGCTGCAATAGTAAATGCTTTAAAATTTTTTTGGAGATATTATATGTAGGGTGAAACATTTTGGATTTATACAGATCATTAAAGTTTGAGGAAATTATTAAATCAGAAAGAATCGAATACGAGATTGAGACAATGGATAGAGATACTTATAGATTATGATTATACAAATAAGTATTATCCAGTAAAGCTAGTGTTGTATCTGATGCATTGAACTGAAAATCCAATAGCAGTATAGGACAAAATCAAATATTAAGGTTATCAAACCTAGTGCAATAAAAAGTATAGAATGTTGATAAAGGCAGTTTTGACCGGAGTAACCACCAAAAAAGAGCTTAAAGCTCATAATGTGATTAAGAGCCAAAGGCTCACTATGCATAATGAGCCCAGTATCTCCAACAGATATGGGACAGTTACCAATGAGTCCGGTATTTACAATGGATACGGGATAGTTATAGGCACTCGGTCACAATAACGTAATAATTAAAAGTGAATCTCATGAGCATTGCATATACATTGGATATATATGTTTAAATTATCAAATTGTACTATTTGAATTGTTCTTAATGTAAAATGTGAAATCTGAAATAAGTGAATAAAGTGTTATTTGATGCTACATGTTGAATTAATGAAGTGATGTGCTATATGTGTTAATACTCATCTGCAAATTGAATATGAACTATGAACTAATTGTGTTATGTGATATAAATGAGCCATGGAGGATGGTTTGCTCACTGAGTTCGCAAGACTTATCAAAATTGTAACATTGTTTTTCAGGCTAAGAGGAGATATCCAGTTAGACAAACTGTAGTATAGCCACTATATTCGGATAAGGGTTAGAGGTCGAGATCAGTTGGCATCCGCATATGTTTTTAGTCTTTTTTGTATTAAACATTGTACTCCGTAAGTGTTATTTATTGTATAAACAAATTCTGAATCGTAACGACTTTTTCGATTGGAAATGTTTGTAAATGAGATGGATCAATGAGTGTAATAACAATTGTGATTGGAGATGTTTATGAATAAAATTAGCCGAAAATGATTATTGATTTTTTGAATATACATATGATATATGAAAAAGTGACAATGAGTATAAGTGACTGACTGACCTAGCATGCCACTCTGGTGGAGTATGTTCTCAAATACCGATGATATGTTCTGGAATATGCCCTATGAGAGTTGGGGCGCTACAATATAAATACAAATAATGTAAATAAGGAAGAGAAGATATATTGCAATCAATTTTATAGTAGTTTAGCAAACAAATCTTACTTACTTTCATTCATTAAGTCTCCTTTGGGATCTCACTAAAATTTTCTTTAAACTAGTTGAAAATAAATCTTCTTAAAACAATCTTTGTTTACTATGATAAAGAGGACCCTAAATAATCTTCTTTGAATTGTGAAGTGAAATTATAAGCATTCTTAAATCAATTGAAAATAAAACATCTCTTATACAAACTTTATAACTTAAATGATCCTTTTATGCTTATTTTAATGTTAAAGGCTCACAATTGCTTTACAATCAATGAATTAATATTAATAAATACTTAAAAACTCTCACAAGACTTTTAAATGTCTTTTAAATGTTCAACAATTGAATACTAAAGTATTTATAGCCATACTATCTCCTAAATATCCTTGAACATAAAAACTAACTATTGTAACATCTAGTAATAGTAACATTAGTCGACTAATGTAATAACCAATATCGATACAAACTCACGATATATGAAAATTTTTGCTAATTTTCAAGTGACACTGGTTGATCATATTCAAATATTTCAAATTTTAACTTATAAATAAGAAAATCTATTTAGACCTATTTTAAAATTCATATTTTTACCAATTTAATAATTTTTAGGGATTTCTATTACCTGATTCTTTGAAATATTTTTGTCCATCTAATTTCATTGCTAGACTATATACTTTTACTTTGAAATTTGTCTAAAATCTAACGCAACTGATTTCAAGATAAACATTCCTTTAATTGGTTTATTAAGCTTCATGCATACCAACTATTTTTTTGTCAAATCTAAATATACCTTTTTAAATATATTTATTGTACTATTTTTGGTTGAATAATACTTTCTATATTTAATTAGGTGTAAAATTAGATGTTTAAAACGTGAAGCATATAAGTTTTGACAATGTTAATTGGACGAAATATTTGGAAATTAAGACTATAATTAAGTATATATCTACAATCATGACAAACTTAAAAAGAAAAAAAAAACCTAACTACTAACTAAAATTCACATACCCATAGATATGATGAAGAGAAGTTATTCCAAAAAAGACTTTTTAGTCAACATGCTCCAATATATTAAGAATTATATACCAAAAAATATATATATTAAGAATTAACCATACTTTATGAAAAGAAATATCTTTGGATTAGTAAAAAAAAAAAGTTGGGATCTTATTTTATTTAATACATCATAAACGTTTTATATAAGGGATCTATTAAGCATCAAGGAAGATAACAAGACGAAGCCTTTTAAACTTAGGGAAACAACTATCGAGAGCTCTTATTTACCTTTGGCTCTTTGATTCAACAATTGTCCACCAGACTTCATTGTTGGAAAACTGTATCTTTTTCTATGAGAATGAGGTTTTCTTTTCATCAAAATGTTGTGGTGTAATTAGGTTAGGAACTAGGCTATTGGCTATTTGGAAGGATAAGTCCTTTTTGTTAGCGAAACAAAAATTTATTTATAATTTACAAAAAAATAGAGAACAATATTTATCCCCGGCTCTATGGAATTTTAGCTTCTTGTTTATGTTTAATTCCAAATTGAGTTCAATCAAGTCATTATGGAGATGTCCTAGGTTGCAATTCGAGCACCCATTTTAATTACTATTCCTCAAAAACTAGAGGGAGTTTGTTGTGTCATTTTCAAAAGTAAAAATTAAAATAAAGAGGGATAATATTTCTTTTCTTGAAAAGAAATTTTGTTTTTGTTATTTTTTTCAAAATTTAATTTCTTTTTATTTTATCTTTTTTATTAAATAAATTAGTCAATTTTTAATAACAAAAATTATTAAAATAAATTAAACTAAAAAATTAATCAATTCAAAATGTAATTTTGAAATCATAGCATACTACAAGCTAAAAAAAAAAACAGTTCATATTCTCACCACTTTGTTTTTACAAGTCTATTAGTCGTGATATCGATCCAAGTTCACTTAAATATGTGGAGACATCATATAATCATCGTGTGATATATAATTCATGTATTACATGTATATAAACAATGTATTTTTCAATCAAAAGCAAGGATACTGAATACTTTAGGAAAGCCAGCGGGGCAGAACCACAAAGTTATATATTTTGGTTAAAAATTTTTCATTTATTAACTTTTTAACAATTAAAATATATATTTTTTATTAGTGTTGATGAAATAAGGTTGATTAATAACTAGAACTAGATATAATGTTAAGGTTTTAAATTTTCAAAATTATAAAATACATTTTTAAAAAACACACTACTTCAATAATTATAAATTATCAAACCTTCAGGATTAAAATCAGAGAACAATAAATTTAAAAACAAAACGGAGATTTCTTTTAATGTAATTACTGATAATTAAATATGGAAAAAAAAACAAAGGCTTTTCCTTTCACCTTCTTGGCCCTATTAAGCACAAACTAAAATATATTTTTTGGATCGAAATCAATTTTGGAATTCAGCCCAAAATTTGATCGAAGTTAAAGTACTGGCTCAATCCCGAATTAGATTATACTTAAATGACTAAAGTTCGATCAGATCCAAGATTTAATCTAATTATTTTTAAATTTAAAATAGTTAAAAATAGTGTTATTATTTGCTTAAAATTTTAGGCTTCGAATCCATTAAGACTGAACAGTCCAATTCGAAAAAAACAACCCAAACTTAACTTAAAATCCGGTGAATTTGGACCATTCTATTCACTTCAGATTAGGCGAGTCAGCCAGTCACAAATGCCAACTCTGATGTTATCACCCTATTTTCTCTCGTCTGGTGTCCCCATCAATCTGTGCTTTTAGACTTTTCCCCAACACGGCATTAATTTACTTATTCCCAACACGGCATTGAAAATCCCTCTTGGTTTCCACAACACCACATTTCGTTATTCCACGCCGCCAAAATTGCATAACTCAAAAAATTAATTTTCCAAGTCTTTCGCAAAAACTTCCACGTCTAGAACATATGAAACATATACCTCGTTCTGAATGTTAATTTCTTAATATATCACTAAAGACCATGCTTAAAACTTACCGAGCCAATTATTAAACTGGAAATCAATAATGTTTGCTTCAACTTGGGAGCTAAAATCATAAAATCTCATAGATGACGGAACCTTAGAGGCAATTATGGAGTTCTTCATCAAGGATATTATGCTTCATGACATAAATAAGCCCTACATTTGCTTGATCCCCATAATTTCTAATGCCTCAAGCTTATCTCATTTCAGGCCTATCTTTAATTCCAAGAAAAAAAATAAGGGACGATATTCTCTTAACTCAAAAACTCTTCAATAATTACCCCAAATAAAAGGGAATTACGAGTTCTGCTTTAACGATTGATTTTTCTAAATCCTTCCATTCAATTATTTGGAAGGTTAGAGCTTTCCCACTTAATACGTGAGATGGACTAACCATTGTATCACTATCTCCTCTTATAGTATTTCAATTACTAGAGAATAAACTAAGACTTTTAAAGGATCTAAAGGGCAGAGACAATATCACCTATTATCCCCTTACTTATTTACAATTTTCATTTTTAAAAAAAACTCTAATCAAAACCATATCCATCAATATTGATAAAAAGTAGCCAATCAAAGTTCTATTATAAGCGTGAAAAATAAAAGATTTTAACCTTTCCTTCGAGGATGACTTATTAATGGTTTATGATGTTATTACTAAGTGAATCTCAATCTTAACTGGGACTTTGAAGAAATTCAAATGATTCTCATTCCTCATAATCAATTTAAGAAAAAACATTTTCCTTATCTCTTGAAGCGCCTCGATGTCAAGTGAACTAGTTTCCTCTCTTATAGGATTTAAACAAGAACAAACTAACTTTTAAATGTTTAGGCATATATGTCACAATTAATAAAGATGTTGAAATATACAAATGTCCAACCACAATTAGACATATTTTACAAAAAGCTAGGTAATTAGTAGAACAAGTGTTTAAATTTTGCTAGCATACTCCATCTGATCCTTGTCCTAAATAATATGTATATCTATTAGTCCTTGCACCTACACTTACCTATTGATCTAATCAAAACTGTTAAGAAATTGGTAAAGAACTTTCTTTGGACTGGTAAAGGAGATAAAGGCTGTAGAGCCAAAATTAATTGGTCGGATGTTTGCACCTTTAAGTCTGAAAGAGGCCTCGGAATTAAATCTATTAGAGCTGTCAACAAAGTTTTACTCGCCAAGAGACTATGGAAGCTACTAATGAATAAAGAATCCTTAAGACTCAAGTGGATGAACACTTACTTGCTCAAAGGGACTAAATGCAACACTTTATGGGCTCTTAATCAAATACTAGCCTGCAAAGATTAGATAAGCACCAACATAAAGTTCTCAGTTGGAAATGGCAAGACCATCTGACTTTGTTATAAGTATAACAATTGGCACGAGCTTGATCTCTTATTCGCATTTCTAAACTTCAACAACTTAAGAGCAAGTATTACTACCAAAGCATGAGTCGAAGTAACCATTAATAAAGGAAAATGGGCCTAATTAGTACATTAGTCTTAAAAGTTTCTTGACAATTATAATGGGAATGCATACTTACAACCCAAATCATGGAATAGAAAACTCAATTGTCTGGACAGATACAACTCTAAGAAATTACTAACAAAACATGTTTGGGAATTTTTTCAGAACCTCTTCATGCAGAAACAAAACGCGTTTCCGGGAGTACTAGATTGTGTTCCTAGTCTGTTGATTATTATCTCAAACAATAGTCAAAAGTTTTTCAGTGGCTTTCGGTGGAACAAGTTGGCCAGCTATATTTTATAGCTAGCCTTCACCCATGCTTCTCTATAAAAGGAGAAGCATGGCAGCATCTAAAGAGAAGAGATAGAGCCGCACCAAAAAGAGAGGGAAAGAGAAAATAGCAAGGAGTCATTCGGGAGAGAGAAAGCAATTCCCTAAAATTGTCTTTGTTTTGTATTTTTCAGTTTTCTCTTCCTAGTAGGAGTATGTGAGCTTGGGTTAATTTGTGTCTTTGGAAAATTGAGTGATAAACACTATTGTATGCTCTCATTGATTATAGTGAAATACTCTGTCGTCTCCAAACTGGACATAGGCATTGTCGAACCAATATAAAAATATTAGTGTTCTTGTTGCTGCTTTATTTTTCACTCCAAATTTATTAACATTTTCACACAATAAGTGGTATCTGAGTTGATGGTTTGGTTGGACAAGTGGTGACGGCGTAGTTGGGCTCCCATAGATGACGATCCTATGGTTGAGCAAGATGTGCGCTCCCCATGGCTTTGAGGGCGTCCCCATGGTTGAGTAAGAGAGAGTTAGCGTCGAGCTCTCTAGTGACGTCGCACCCGAATATGTAAAAAAAAAATTTCCGTTCAAGGGGGAGTGTGCTCGATGTGGACGGGACTCACATGTGAGGGGGAGATTGTTGTGATAGTCACATATGGATATCCCACATCAGAAGGGAATAAGAATGATAAACTGCATAAATACAAAGAAGGCCCATTAACCCAATAGCTTAGGCTTTTAGGTTATAGATGGTATCCATTCTTGTATGTATGCATTTGCACATGCAGGCTCAGGTACGGACTCATGTAATTCTCGAAATTGATTTTCCCAATAAGTGGTATCAGAGCTCCAGTTCTTTTTCCGATTGGGGTGTTATAAGAGTAAAAATCTATTAGAGCTACAATGTCGTGAACAGTGTCGGTGCTACAGTCCGGTGAACAGTGTCGGTGCTATAGTCCCATGAATAGTATTGGTGCTACAATCCTGTGAACAGTGTCGGTGCTATAGTCCCATGAACAGTGTTGTGCTATAGTGTTGTGAATAGTGTCAGAGCTACAGTTCGTGTGAACAATGATTGCGAACAATACGTATTTATGAATAGTGGCGAGTAGATGGTTGGAGATAAAGACAAGCCCATGGTCAATATCGTCATCATCGACACCTACATCTAATCGCTACTATAAGGTTAGAGGTTGATAAATTCAATGGCTCTAATAATTTTAGTATGTGGCAATGTGAAGTTATGGATGTGTTGTATCAATAAGAGTTGGATATGGTTCTGTAAGATAAACCCGAAGATATGGATGACAAGCAGTGGACGTGAATTAATCTCCATGCTTGTGCCTCTATTCGATCATTCCTTAATAAGGAGCTGAAATACTCGTACATGAAGGAAACTTCTGCTAAGGAGTTATGGACGAAATTGGAGGAAAAGTATATGACCAAGAGCGCAGAAAATTAGCTCTTCTTGAAGAAGCAACTCTTCCGATTTCAGTATCATCCTGGTATTTCTATACACGAACACCTAAATGATTATAATTAAATACTTGTTGATTTAGCAAACCCTGATGTGAAAATTCCTAACTAGGATAAGGCACTATGTTTGTTAAATTCATTGCCTGATAATTATGATCATTTGACAACTACTTTGTTGTATGAAAAATTCGAGAAGAA
Organism: Erythroxylum minutifolium; assembly: GCA_027123815.1. Taxonomy (NCBI): domain Eukaryota; kingdom Viridiplantae; phylum Streptophyta; class Magnoliopsida; order Malpighiales; family Erythroxylaceae; genus Erythroxylum; species Erythroxylum minutifolium. The sequence goes on along the minus strand of JAOTJB010000209.1, from coordinate 40,239,815 downwards.
ACTTGATGAGGTATCTGCGGCATTGGTGAATCATGAGTGTCGTAAGAAGGAACAGAAGACTCACAATTCACAAACTGAGGCACTCACTGTAAGGGGACGAACAGAGGAAAGAAAACATGGGAAGCGGAGAAAATCTCGTTCAAAATCACGAGGGAAGTTTCCTGCTAAAGATGAATGTGCCTTTTGTCGCCAAAAGGGTCATTGGAAGAAAGATTGCCCCAAATTGAAGAACAAAGAGAAGGAGAAAGTGGGTTCTGTAGCAAATGTTGCAAAATCTGGAAATGATGATTTCGAGTTTGCTTTGGCTAGTTCATCTGCTAATGGTCACTCCAAGGAGTGGATTTTGGATTCAGGTTGCACCTATCATATATGTCCTATTCGGGAATGGTTCTCTAGCTTTCAGGAGCTAGATGGTGGAGTTATTTTAATGGGAAATAATAATGCCTGCGAAACAAAAGGGATAGGCAAAATCTGTTTGAAGATGCATGGTGGAACAGTAAGAGAATTGAGTGATGTTCGGTATGTACAGGATATGAAAAAGAATCTTATCTCATTGGGAGCATTGAAATCCAAGGGTATTAAGATCACCATAGAGGGTGGAGTTCTTAAAGCTGTGTACAGGGCATTGGTGGTGATAAAAGGTACAAGATGAAATAACTTATATTTCTTGCAGGGAAGTACAGTTATTGGTGGAGCAGCCGTCACTGAAGCTGCTGACGTAGATAACTCAGACACTACGAGGTTATGACATATGCGTCTTGGGCATACTGGTGAAAAAGCGTTGCAAGGATTGGTGAAGCAAGGCTTATTGAAAGGTGCAAAGGCATGTAAATTAGAATTTTGTGAACACTGTGTGCTAGGTAAGCAAACTAGAGTGAAATTTGGCACTGCTATTCACCACACTAAAGGCTTTCTAAATTATGTTCACACTGATGTTTGGGGACCTTCCAAGAATGCCTCTTGAGGAGGTAGACATTATTTTGTCTCCTTTATTGATGACTTCTTTAGAAGAGTATGGGTGTATACTATGAAGCATAAAGATGAAGTCTTGAAAATATTCCTAAAGTGGAAAAAGATAATTGAAATGCAAAGTAGTCGAAAGATCAAGACTCTCAGATTAGACAATGGTGGTGAATATAAGTCTGATCCTTTTTTGAAAGTTTGTCAAGTCGAGGGTATTGTGAGGCACTTCACGGCTAGGGAGACACCGCAACAGAATGGGGTGGTAGAGAGCATGAATCGTACTTTGCTTGAGAAAGTCTAGTGTATTTTGTCTACTGTCAGTTTAGGCAAGGCGTTTTGGGCTGAGGCAATTACTTATGCAAGCCATCTTATTAATCGAATGCCTACTGCAACGAACGAGGGCAAAACACCTATGGAGGTATGGTCTGATAAACCTTGTACTGATTACAAATATTTACATATATTTGGTTTTTCTGCTTACTATCATGTCAGGGAAAGCAAATTGGATCCAAGAGCAAAGAAAGCTCTATTTGTGGGCTTTAGCACTGGCGTGAAGGGATACCGACTCTGGTGTCCAGATGAGAAGAAATTTGTTGTAAGCAGAGATGTGACTTTTGATAAGGCTGCTATGGTTAATCAGAATAAGCATAAAGGGGAAATTGAAGTGACCAAGACCATGAGTTGTTCAAAGCAGGTGGAGTTATTGAACACTCCAGTTATTCCAGTAAGTTCTGATGTTACAGACACTAGTCCTATAGTTGATTTTGATGATGAGAACGAGGATAATGAAGGGGACATACCTACTCGAGAGCCTCCATAGCAACAAGATTCTATTGCTACTAGAAGATCAAGAAGGGAAATTCGAAAGCCTGCTCGGTTTATTGATATTGTGGCATATGCATTTAACCATTACTGAAGATGATATTCCATTCACCTACAAAGAAGCTATCAAGAGTTCAGAAAGCATGGAGTGGAAGAAATCTATGGATAAAGAGATGAAATCTCTTCATAAAAATGAGACTTGGAAATTGGTTCAGTTACCAAAAGGGAAGAAAGAAATTGATTGTAAATGGATGTATGCTAAAAAGATGGAATCTTTGGGAAAAGACAATGTAAGATTTAAAGTCAGATTGGTAGCTAAAGGCTATGCTCAGAAGGAAGACATTGACTACAACGAGTATTCTCTCCTATAGTAAAACATTCTTCTATTCGTATTTTATTGGCTTTGGTTGTGCAGTTTGACCT
>JAOTJB010000209.1:40202082-40212987 GCA_027123815.1 Erythroxylum minutifolium | reverse complement strand
AAATTCGAGGAAATATATCATCCTCTAGAGCTGACTGAATGAGAAGTAAGGTCTTTGCACCTTTTTTTCGATTTTTTCGCAATCTTTAGTTAGGTTTAATAGGTGCAGAATCTAGCTCTTCATACCCATTCTCCACTAAGTCCCATAGTTCTTGTGACTTGAACAAGTTTTCATCTTGAGACTTCAAAGGTGATATTTTTCACCTTTAAAAATTGGGATTAGAGGTTATGTATCTGGATTAGTTTCGTTGCTTGCCATAGCTTTTTCACTGCTTGTTTTGTGTCTTTTAGCTCTAAAAATAGTTACTTTACTTTTTTTTCTGCTTGAAGAAAAAAAAGGAGGACCGAAACCTGGATGCTAGATAGAATCACTTTACAGATTATCCTAGCTAAGGACTTTTATTGAACACCTAGTATGGATATCTGTTGTTGTTGTTTGGTTGAGTTAAGATTTTAAGTACTGCTAGATCCCTCTTTAACTCAACTCAGATTCATGTATTTTGATTGTTTCGTCTCCTGGTCTCTCACGGATAGCAGCTCTCCTTGCTTGTCGGAGTTTGCTGAGATAAAAGATAGTAAAGACAAGTTTGAGTGGTGGTGCCGTTGATGCTCTAATACCACAAATGTTATAAAAGGAGAACAAAAATACAAGATTTGCGAGACAAGAATAAATGTAGAAGAAATTGAACTTTTCTTATTTCAGCTTGAAAATGACGGACTCTAGTACAATACTTAAATAACCTTAAGAATAACAATAAAGCTAAAAAACAAGACTCACAATAGACTCAATCCCACATTCTACTAAAATATATAACTACTTTTATTAACCACTAACCACTAACATAATAACATTTAGGACCCACTAACATAAACATGTTGCAATACAGTAGCAATAACTTTTTGAATTAGTCAACTATATTTATTCAACATTGTCGACGTCTAAGACGAACTGAGTCACGCAGTGGTCGACACACTAGGCTCATCAAACTCACCCTATGTCCACTGTAACGTCAGCGAAGAGGACCAGATAAAAAATGTCATTGATAAAGCCATGTCAACCTACGGGAAGCTAGACATAATGTTTAACAATGTAGGAATTGCTGATCCAAGCAAAGCACGTATAATTGACAATGACAAGTTTGATTTCGAGTGAGTTCTCGACATCAACATGATAGGAGTTTTTCTGGGAATCAAACTGCAGCTCGAGTCATGATCCCAAGTCGTAGTGGAACCATAATTTCGACTGCTAGCATCAACTCAACTGTGGGAGGTGCTACAATGCATGCATATTGTTGTTCCAAACATACAGTTTTAGGCCTGACGAGGAACGTTGTGGTTGAGCTGGGACAATTTAGGATCATGGTCAATTTTCTGACACCTTATGCGCTTGCAACACCTTTAGCTGCAAAATTTGTTGGGCTTGACCTTGAGAAACTGGAGAAGGCAATGTAGTCGATTGCTAACCTTCAAGGTGTGACACTTAAAGTTGAAGATGTTGCCAATGCAGCTCTTTTTAAGGAGGCTGATAGATCTAGGGAGCCCACTGTCACAGGAGATTTACATTATGGACCTAGTGAGGGAACATACTTGTAGATTTTGATATCACACTTCAACCCAAAATCTTAAGGCATTAGGTTTATGAATCATTTTTCACTTATATATCCTTCACTAACTCTATCTCTTTTTAATGTGAAATTCTTACTCACACTTGATATTCCAATAGAGGCTAGATGTATCAGTGGTCACAATCTGTTCGTAGATGGAGGATTTAGCATCTATAATTCAGCTTTCTGTATGATTCAGTACCCAGATTCTTGATTTTCATCAAAACTAACCATTTCATATTCTACTTTCTACTCTTTGCTTGAATAAAGTTCTGCAAAATTATGTAATAAAGATTAGCTATTCCAGTATTTTAGAATTTAGAATTTGTTTGTTTTTCTCACCAAATAGAAAGAAATTGGGTCCATTTCATTAGCATAGAAAACAAGCTTAGTTATATCTTACTTAAGTCTTTTAAGATGTAGACTTATCACTTAGGCAGCCTATAGATTACTTTTTATTTTTGTATAATATTTAAGCTCATGTTTATCAAATATATATTCTCCTTTCTTTGAATATCATTTATGTGCTTCTTTTACCATTCCATCTTTACTTCATAATTGAATACGAAAGTTTCTTCTCATTCTTCTCTATGGTATTCGCCAATTTTGGTTTACTTCTCATGAATAAAATATTTTTTACTGAACAATTCCATTCCATAAATTCTTTTTCTTCATTTCAATTATTAAAATTGATCTTCACATTAGAACAACATTCTAGCCCCAGAGCTTTATATGACCTAAACAATATGTTCCCTTCTCAATGTTGCGTAAAAATGAGGCCATTTGTTATAAAAATAATTTTACCATGGACTACAAAATATATATTTTAGTCTCTATGATAAGCATCTTAGCTACATATATATCAATCTTAAAGACAATTTTTATTAACTATAAAATCAAAAGTCCTTTTGTTACTAAATCATGCTTTCAGTAATTATTTAAGTTAATTTTATTATAATCTATTAAATAATTATTTAATCGATATTTTAGTCGCTAGATTTTGTAAATGTAGCGACTAAAATATCAGTTCTACCATTAAGTAATCATGACCTCATTTTTCTTAAACCTTCGCAACTATAAAATTAATTTGCTCTTTACACACATTCCATTTTGGGCATTTACAAGTAAAATGTGGTCCTCGATAAATGAGACAACTATCTCAATTTGATTATTTCTTTGTTGTACATTAAAAAGTTTCATGTACCTTTTCCTTGCTTCTTTTTGAGTTATTCTGAATTTCTCATTCTTCTTGCCCTCTTTGCTAGTTCAAATCTCATGATGTTTAGAGATCCACTAAGGCATCTAAAGTCACATCATCGCTAGTGAAATTCTTTATATTTTACCTCCAAAACTCCACTTGTGCTCTACCTTGCAATCCAGTTACAAAGTTGAACAACTTGTCTTCTTCTAACATATTTTGAACATCCAATTTCAAAGATGTAAATTTTCTCACATACTTCTACACTAAGTCATCTACTATACCCACTAACTTCTCTTACGATCTATGAAGTGTTATTTGGGAAGAATTAGTTCATTAGTTCCTTTGTCATTTTCTGTCAAGTGTTAATGAAAGGTCTACCTATACTACTAACATTAAAAGTCCACGTCCTCCACTACAGCCTTGCATCTTCCATCATATATATTATTGTGATTGACATCTTTGCTTCCATAAAAGTATTATTTATATTCTATAAGAAAATTTTGAACTCTTTGGTACTCTACGTATCATTGAAAACTTGGAGCTCCCTCATCTTCACCAAAGTATTCTTTGATTAAAATACCAATTTATGTTAAGACATAACATGTTTGGGTATCAATAATTTATAAAGATTTCAATTTTTCTCTAATGATCTCTCTATTTCTTTAAGTTTTATTATCAAGCTTTAAATTATTTGAAGAAAGGAACTAAACCCTTTTTCATTAGGTTAGAGGACCAATAATTGCTTCTATTCTAGTAACTCTTTCCATAAATTTGCTTTCACTGACCATTATTTCTCAAGAATGAATGAATTCGTCACTGATATTTAATACCAATTATCACAAGGCTTTTTTTTATGAGAAGTGAAACTAGAGTAAAATTGTCAAAGTCCTCGTTCGACAATCAAGCTTTAGTTAGCCTAACTTACCATTCCTTTATGATTGCTGACCAACATGTTTATTTATTTTCGAATGCCTCATGCTACTCATATTGGTAAACATGAGTTGCATGAGGCAATTGGTAAAAGTTGCTCTTTTGTGACCAAAAAGTCATAGGTTCGAATAATATAAACAGCCTCTTTATAAAAATACAAAGAGAAGAATGCGTACACCAATGAACCTCTCCAGAGTCTTGCAAAGCGAGGAGCTTTGTGCACTGGGTACATTGATATTTATGACTCTGCTACTCATGTTTAAATGTTTCACTCACGCACTCAACACAAAAGAGTTTAGTAAAAATCAATCAAATTGGACAATAAGAGAGATATGACAAAACCAATCTTTTATTGACTTAGTCACAAAGGAACAATATAAAAGGACTCAAGTTACTTCCTCCTCAAGCACTTTACAATAAAGCCATTTAAGAACTCTTTACTTGAAAATCTTAGCAAAGAACGTTCTCTTATAGCTCTTAACTTTCTTACAGATGTTTAATGTACTTAATAGTACAAGTGAACTATAAAAAATGTCTTTATATAGGCTTAAAAGAACTTATTGACCGACTAAGTTAAAACTACCCACTTTCTCTAACAACTCACCAGGTTGGTAGGAAGTTACCACTTTTTCTAGTAACTCCAATCAAGTTAGTAGGAAGTCATCTAATTTGGGCCACTAATTCTATCTTAAAAGATGTGAAATATGTATTAGAATATGCCAATCTACTATCACATCATCTGACCCACTTTCTCACTACTTTAAAAGTATTCCCAATTTGTAAGGTAGTGGTCCCACTTTCTTAACTCACTACTTACGTGTTCTTGTTAGGTGCTGCCATATCGTCACATCTTGAAGACAAGTGCCTTGATGAACTTTTGTATTAGCTATCTAGGTTATCATTGTGTATGGTTCATCTAAGCATGTCCATGGTGCAATTCATTCATGACCTAATTTAGTAACAATTATGTCCATTGTGCAATTCATTCATGACCTAAGTTAGTAAAAATTCAAGCCTTCTTATAGATTTACATACTTCTCGATCTCCTTATTGAAGTTAATTGCCTTTTTGCACCCTCGAACTTAGCAAGACTTAGTTACATCTTTTATTTTTGGTCTCATATTTGAATCATGCCTCTTATCAAAGATTTTCATCAATGCACGCCAACACATGCCAAAGCTTGCTTACTCTCAAGCTTTCATCAATATCGCCTATTTTTCCTTGCTTATTCTTCAGTCATTGTCTTGTTTCTTTATCAAATGCCATCTTCATATCAACTTGAATAGCAAACAAAAGTCAATAATCGTTAATAATTGTATGATTCTTTAATTTAGTCTTAACAATTTAACACTTTGCTATGCACACTTACATCAAACTATAAATCAAATTCAATATGGAATTCTTTAAAAGAAGTTTAAGGCTAAAGAATTATAGTGATCTTATTATACTAAAAGTTTGTCAAAACTTTGAAAATAATACATGATAATTACTAAGATTTTAACCTACATTTTTTGAATTATTTAATTGTTTATATAATTTATATGCTTATAAATATGTGCATAATAATAGTAACTAAAATCGGATTGATTTATAAGTTTCACAGACTTTGGTGGGTTAAGTATGGATTTCATTCTATACATTCAACCTAATGAATTTCATTTTTTTCTAAAATATAAAATATTGGTAAAATCTTACACTTTGTAAATTTTACCTATTAAAAAGATAAGATAAATTTAGAAAATGTGCAAAATTTTATAATTATTTTTATTTTAAAAAGGAGAAATTATTTATATATAAAGAGATTGATATTTTAATTTAAATATTAAAACAATAAACTATAAATCATTTTCTATATATAAACTACTTAATAACTTTTTTTGTTTACATCCCATGTTGGATTTTAGAGTTATTTTAATCAATGTTTTAAAAACTGGACTAAAAGTTAAACTGATATGACAAAAGGTTTAGGTTTTAAACATTTAACTAATATTATACCGTTATAAAATCAACTAAAGATTGAATAAAATTAAAGAATTTGAAATATGATTGAAAGATATTGTTCTTACCCATAGAAAAATTTGAAGTTTAATTGAAAAAAGAGATATTTAAATAAAAATTAATTGATTTATTATAATTTATAAGAATTTATTAATTTATGAAAATTGACTAATTAATTAATAAACTGATTATTTTTTAAAATAAGAGTTTTAAAGTAAATCAAACATAAAATTTGACCAATTTAAAACTTTTATAATTAAATCAAACTAATAGATTGAAATTTTTAATCATTAATTTTAACATATGTCAAGCTAAAAGATTCAAGTTAAATAAAAGCTTTAGGATCCTCTTAGATTCAAGTTAGATAAAAGCTTTAGGATCCTCTTTCAATTCAAACCTCACAGGCCTGTGGTCCACTAACCTAAAGGCCTATGACTATCCAAGCATAATTAGGCTTTGAATGGCTCATTTTGCAGCGTAAAGAATATGGTGATGTTGGGGTTTGTTCAACGATGCCCAAAACATCCGTGTCAAATATTAGAAACACTACACGACAAATGCTGAACTTTGAGAGCAATCAGAACACTCGCTAGTCGCTGACTCAAGTCTCAGGAGGGTCTCAGGAAGAAGATTGCCGTACCTTTGAGGAAGAAGATTACCACATCAGCACATGGAGGAGAGTGTTCGAAGAAGATTGGATGTTCTTTCTCGTCTCCTTTTACTGCCACTGGAAGCTGACAACTCACTTGAGAAAGTAAGGTTCTTTAAATGATGTGGTTATACATTTGTGATTTGACTGGGTTGATGCTTTATGATACTTAAGTGTGGAGTGTTTTTTTAAGGTTTTATTAAGAGGAGGGTTTACTGAAGAAGAAGAAGAAGAGGTGACAAACCCTGTAGTTATAGGGGGTATGATATTGGATATTCATGGCATTGCTTTAGTTCCTCCATCTCCAAGAACCACCAGCCCTGGCAAGGTAGCCTGAATTTCCATTGAATTATCTCCTTTTGTCTTTTGATATGTTATCCCATTCACAAGCAGGTTGGTAGATTCCCTTTTGCTGATCCTTACATTAACTGGGTAACTGAATTCAGGTCAATTATGTACCAGGAGGTGTAGCAAGGAATATTGCGGAGTGCATGGCAAAGCTTGATACAAAACCATACATGATCAGTGTTGTGGGGCTTGATATGGCAGGTAATTGTTCTTAGCTTTCTGTTTCTTTGTTACGTTGTGATATTTTGTAAGGAAAACCTAGCTACAAAAATTGGACCTGTTTTATACTTTCTTCATCAGATTATGTGATCCTTGATGTGATATTTAATGTTGATCACAAAAATGATTTGAATTTCGGAAGGTTATTGTCGCTTTGTCTGGATCTCACCTTTTGTGGATAAAAGTTCTGAATATGTTCTCCAGATTTCTAGGGTGCTATCAGATTGAATAATGTGTGCATGATCACTGTAATATTCTGTAATTGAATTGATGGATTTATTAGTCTTTTGTATCTTTTATAATATTCTGTTGAAATGTGACATTACTGTATCCTTGTGGTTGCCAACAGTTATACTTTTACGTCTCAAAGTCCACTTCTTTTTCCAGGGAAACAACTTTTTGATCAATGGAAAGGTTTTGGGCTATCTACAGAAGGTTGAACATTTAAGGGTTTTGGGCTATTTGTGGGAATTCCTTTTTTTCTCAAATTTCTGAATCAGGATATGATTGGAAGGGATGTGTGTCCATTCTAAATGCTGTACAGGCATTCAGAAGCACCCCCACACTACGACTGCTGTTGTGTGCAATATAATCAATACTGAAGGGGAGGTGGCTGCTGGCATTGCAAGTGTGGAAGCAATTGTGAGTTAATCACCCATGGATGATGTTAGACACAGGATTGGCTTGACTCCCTTTTTGTCTATGTAATACTGTCAGAATCTTTACTGTTTCTTGGTGATTTTTGTCTCAGGAAAAATTCCTGACACCTGACTGGATTCAGCAATCAAGGACCAAAATAATTTCTGCTCCCATATTGATGGTTGATGCAAATCTAGGTCTCCCTGCTCTTGAAGCCTCTTGTGAAAGTAGACTCTTTCCGCCTGCCTCTCTCTCTTGGACATTCATATCTCAGATGCTTGATAATGAGCTCTATACTAATGAAAATTTGCACTTGTCTTTCTCTTGTTAATCATGAAGTTTTGTTATTCACTCAGTGGCGGCAGAATGTGACATCCCAGTTTGGTTTGAACCTGTTTCAGTAACAAAGTCAAAACGAATTGCCTCAGTTGTCAAGTTTGTGAGTGCTCAAATCTTCATTTAGCTCTTATACAATAATATTATGAGTGGTTGTGTTATATCTTCTTGTCTCACTATTCAAATATTTTCTTTGTTGAATCAACTTTATTATCTTGTAGTCTTACAGCTTGTTGACTTCTAAATTAAGAATTAAGCTAAACATTCCTTATGTTCTGTTGTTTTTTTATTTCTTAAAAACTTGTTAATGATGATAATGGATATTCAAGAAAGGTTCCTGACATAATCAACCGTAGATTAGGCAGATCTACAACAGCATTCACCTCTCAGTCAAGTGGGATTTTCTTCGCCCAAGCACTTATCTGTTAAGGTGAAACTGATCAAATTCAGAATTGTGATGTTTATACCTATCTATCATAAAAGAAAATTTTCCTAGTTCTAAGTCATGCATTTCACAACAATCAAATAGAGCCAGTCATTCCCAGTGCCTTGGTATAGTAAACGCATCCAATTTCGTTTTTAGACCTTAATTGACTTCTATTCTTACTTGCATCTATTAGGAGAAAGCTCAATCAAGTCAGATTTATCTTCTATCCTGTGAGATTTTCCCATTGGCTAGTTAAATTCAATTCATCAATATTTCTTTAGATATAATATTTTTTTCATATATCAATTTAGATTCTTATTTTTTACTTTAAATTTGATTTCATCAGCATTTCTTCCAAGTTCATTGAACCAAAATAGATAAAACGAAAATAAATAAAAATAGATAAAACGAAAATAAATAAAAATAGATAAATAAATAAACTACCTTTTTCTTATTATCTTATTATTTTCTTTTTTCAATCGATAACTTTTTATTTTTATGACCGAGTCCATGATCAGAGAAAATGCATATTAAAAAAACAAATAAACTTTCGATTTATGAATCGCCAGAATTTACATACATAAAAGAAAAACAAAATTATTGTAAACTAGTACTTGATTTTAATAAGAATTATTAAAAATAAGAAGAGAATTCTTTGAGTTTCTTTTAGATTATTAACATAGTGTATTTTTTGGCTGTGGATTTAGCTTCTCTTCTGCATGTCCATAGATTTTTGAAAGTCCAAACATCTTAGAGATATAGAGAGGTAGGAATTTTTTGAACAAACCATACTCCGTATATGTGAAGAGGTCATTGATAATGCATTGAATATTGTATGATGATTTACTCAAGTTTTTGGTAGACTTGATATTTAACAATATCTTTTTAGGTCAAAATATTGAATCATATTTCAGTATCTCATTTTAACAACTGTGTTGCTTTGGATTTTGATGCTTTACCACAGAAACAATAGTCACAGAATACTCTTGAACTAATAGTACGTGGAAACCTCTATAATTGTGCCCTAAAGGATGTAGATATTTTTCAGGTAACTTTTGTGTCACCTAATGAAGATGAGCTTGTTGCCATGGCGAATGCTTTGTCTTCCGGAGAAATCTTTTTTCCAATTGAAAAGGATGACAGAAAGAAGTTTTCAGCTGAGCATTTATTCAAAATGTTAGAGCCAGCAATCTTGGTTTTGCTAGAGAAAGGTATCAAGATGGTTTTTTTGACTCTTGGTCAAAATGGAGTGTTCTTGTGCTCGAAAGGTTCAAAGTTCATGAAACTGAGTTTGAAGGAGACAAGAACACATAAACCCACTAAAAAATTGTACCATCTTGTAGCACCAAGCTGTCCTGCAATGAGAACTTTTGAAATGAGGCAGACAACTGACTTGATTTCTGATGTTTTTGCTATACATTTTCCCGCACTTCCTGCATCTATTGTGAGGCTAACAGGAGCTGGCGACTGCTTAGTTGGTGGGACTCTTGCTTCTCTTTGTTCAGGCTTAGATGTCATGCAGAGTGTGGCAGTTGGCCTTGCTGTAGCCAAATCTACTGTTGAGGCAGAGACAAATGTGCCTGCAGCATTTGATATGGCCAAAATTGCAGGTATCGTTAGACTTTGTTTATAGAATCTGGTAATTTCGCTAGAAGTGAGTTTGAATGAATGAATGACATATTTGTTTCTCAGTAGCATGTAAAAGCCGTACTAGGTTTCTACGTCTTATGGATCTATAACGAAGTGTTAATACTCTGCATCATCTAAACTGATTATATCTTGTGGACACAATCAATTTCCAACTCTGATCATCATCGTTGAAAACATTAGAAAACGAACTTCATATACAAATTTAGGATTAGGGTATCCTTTTGCTTAATAAACCAGATAAGGGTAAAGAAGATAAGAGAGGATTTGAACAAAATGTGAATTCTTTCTGGTTTTAGAAAGAACAATCAGGTTTTTATCTTTCCAGTCAAGGCTGATGTTATTGTTCATATGATTTTATTTCCTGCAGGTGATGCTAGTCTGGTGTATTCTGCGGCCAAAGTCCTGTTCTCTAACTCAGGTCCCTGATTGAGTTAGAAGCTATTCCATGTTTGATCAAATGGAATTTAAGTTGGAAGGTTATTTGAGAATCAAAGTTGTTTCTAGCCCCTGTATCCATGTGTTAGGCCATTGTGTTCAAGATGTTGAAAACTTGAATTTTACAGTCAGAATTGAAAATCCACATTCTTATAAAATCCAAATGAGTGAAACTTTCAGTTGTTTTTGCCAACATTTTCGTTTAATAGGATGAGTAATTTTCACTCAGAATTAATACAATTTTTGTTTGAAAAATACTGAAGTGTAATCATATAGCATTTTGATGTTTAAAAATGTTGACATGCTGAGCTTCAAGGGAGAACTTGACTCAACTCTACCACTATAAGGGAAAACATAATCTTTGTTGAAGAGGGATACAAAAATCATGATTTTTGTGGCGTCGCCCGGACTCGAACCGGAGACCTTCAGTGTGTTAGACTGACGTGATAACCAACTACACCACGACACCA
>JAOTJB010000209.1:40174381-40188446 GCA_027123815.1 Erythroxylum minutifolium | reverse complement strand
GGAGGCGGCGGTAGTGGTGAAGGAGCGAGTCCATTATCTACCGAACGGTCGCTATCATCGTCATGATCACTGCCGGCGGAGAGATCACCGGTGTTTTCGTCTTGGCCCGACGATTCAGATTCAGTACTGAGCTTTCGTCTTTTCCGTGGATTACGTGTAGAGGCTGATCTGTTATTTGAAGGCATTCTTGCCACTATACATGTGCGATCAGAATCTCTCAACACTGGGCTGAAGACAGCTCCTGGTGTGGTATAGATTGACCAGTAAAGAATTCGCGCTGTGCTCGCCCGGTGGCGCGCGCGAACGCGATGCTGAGTCCAGTTTACGCGTCATCACGTGACTGATACTCTATTTGCGACTACGTCGAAAATTTGGCCCTACCAACGTGTAGGTATGCGATTCATGCGATGCAGAAGTAATCTCCAAGATCTGATATATCTGCCTATTAAATGGGGTTCTCTCGATCAACTTGCTGGGGCCTACCTTGACAGCTTCAAACGCGAACTGGCCTTTGCACATGCAACGCCATGTGAGCCTACACAAATCTCAAGCTCGTTGCTACAGACACTAGCTCCAGTGTGAAATGCCTGATAAAGCCATAATCTCGTCATTGCATCCATCTTTCAGTCGCTGATGCCTCGAAGTGGCATCGGGAGGGGCCTGCAACTAAAGAGGCACATGGTCCTCCAACACCCAGCTTGACTAGTTCGCATTAATTGCCTCTGACTGCGGAGGCATCGGCCAAATCTTCCAGTTTACAGCACCTGTGTCTTCAAATGTCTCTCTACTGCCTGTACCGATTCGGACCATCTTCGGAAGAACTGTGTATCTAAGGAAGCTTTATCACATTTGCAGGCGTTTCTTCGATCCTAGAGGCCATCGAACAACGGAAACCAATGAGATCAGCAGACTGTGACGTCGTTTACGGTTGCGGCTCCCGGGTGAAGCAGTGGCTAAAATAAGGGGCTGGTAGAAGGTTCAACAAGCGTCGGAGCTGAGCTTTTAGACCACCGACTGGATCAAGATAGTCAGGTTTCAGACAGAGGGGTAGTTTTGTTCAGTTTGGTAATAATAGAGGTATAGTATCGAACTTGTTGTCGAATTGTGAACATTGTAGGAAGAAGCATAGTGGTGCATGCTAAAAGTTGACAGGAGTCTGTCTTTGAAACGACAACAAAAATTATAGTTCAGCAGAGTCGAGCCAGTGCGTCTGGATAAAGAGGCCGTGGCAAAGACAGAATGAGTTCTAGGAGCCCTACTGTTAGGACTAAGGTGCAGAGTAATCAACTGCAGTCTCAAGCCCCAGTCTACGTCATGACGAGACATGAGGCTCAAGACTCTCCAGATGTCGTTGTAGGTGTGTTACTTATATTTACATTTAAGGCTTATACATTGCTGGATCCTGGATCTACGTATTGTTTTATTGTACCGCATATGGAATCTAGGTTGCATTGTGGCAGAGAGTGATTGAGATGCGGATTAGAGGTGAGTACACTGATAGGTAGTACCACTGTGATAGGGGAAGCCTACAAGAGGTGTTTAATTCAAATTGATCAGGCAGAGTTAGAGGCAGACTTGATTATGTTACGGCTAAAGGAAATAGATATTATCCTAGGATTGGATTGGCTCATTGCTCATAGGGCCATAATGAATTATTATACTAAGGAAGTAATTTTTGAATCTCCTAATCAGCCGAAAGTAGTGTTCAGAGGTATTAGCCAAGTAGTGCCAGTCAGGCTGATTTCATTTGTGAGTGCTTTGAGGTTGATGCAAGGAGGATGTGAGGCTTATTTAGCCCACGTCATTGATAACCGAATTGAGCAAGATATGCAGGACATTCCTGTGGTTAAGGAATTCCTGGATGTGTTTCCTATAGAGTTACCTGGCTTACCTCCAGATCGGGAAATAGAGTTCACAATTGATTTAGTTCCAGGTGCTGCTCCTATATCTATTCCCCCATATAGGATGGCACATATGGAACTGAAAGAATTGAAGTCTCAGTTACAGGAGTTGCTGGATAAGGGATTTATTAGACCCAGTGTGTCACCCTAGGGAGCTCCAGTCTTATTTGTGAAGAACAAAGATGGAACATTGAGACTATGCACTGATTATAAGCAGCTGAATTAGGTTACAGTGAAGAACAAGTACCCATTGCCTATAATCGATGATTTGTTTAATCGGTTGTAGTTTTTTAGCGTAAAACAAGTAGATTATTTTATATAAATTACACTTGATTAAGTGAACTGGTCGTGACTTGTAATTAAAAAACAGATATCGATCCCACAGGGATTAATTCCCAAATACCACTTAATTCAGATAAAACCTTGTTTAAGAAACAAAAATTATTTAATGCAAATAATCTGAAAAATTAAATTAAAATTAAAAGACTAATAAAGAACACTGAACAATACCAATATGGAAAAAATTCGAAACTCAAGAATTTAAAGACTAAAGATTACTTTTTCCCTATTTTGTCTCCCTCCTATTTTATTATTCGAATTGTCTCTCATTTAAGATTTTCGAATGTATTAATTACCCTCTCTCAACTTACCCAATGACTCTACCGATTCAACTAGTTATTAAACTATCCTATAGGTGATCAATTGAATTCGCTGAGATCTCTCTCCTAACCAATCAAATGACGTGATGATTGTACGTCTATAGGTTGCCAACTCTCGTTGTACAATCCTACAAAAATAATCTTACTCACTCTCTTAATTTGTTGCAAGATAACAAATAAAATCAATAATCATTAAAGACACTTTCATTCAATTCAATTAAATAGGAGTTTTAACAAACTAGTTCAAAAGCAATCCCTAAAACTAAATTTGCCAATCATGGTCTCCATAACATCATCAACATTCAAATAAACCATTTTACAAAGAATAGAAGAAGTAGAATTGATAGAAAATTGAATAAAGAAACGACTTCTCTTCTTTGCCAAAATCTGGAAATTTTGATGTTGATGTGTTATTTTCCCCAATCTTAATGATAATCCTTGACTTCAATCCTTTCTCAAGGCTAAAAACTTGTGTTTTCACTCAAGGATGGTGTTTTTACATAAGGGTTTCATCCTCCTTTGATGATGGAGGCTTAATTTCATTTTTATAGTCTATAAGACCTAAGTTTAATGAAGGCCCGCATATTCTCTCGAATCATAGATCCTATGATCATAGGAATTGGCATGATTCCCATGATCATAGGAATTGGCAATAGAGAGTTTCCTATTTTCTTCTCCTTTTTAATCTCTAGCTCAACTTGGACCATCTTTATTCCTACATAAAAATAGTCAATTTTTACCCTAAATTAACATCAAACATAAAAGAACAACAATGGAAATCAAACTAAATGAAAACTTACAAAATGAATCCTAAAATCTAACAATAATCAACAATTATGCAACAAAACGCGTGCCAATTACCTAGAACGACATATACTAATGCATAACTATCACATATCATGTGATTTATGTCAATAATGGAACCGCATTTGAATCAATCTGATGGATATTGCCGTAAGATTTTATCATGCTAGTTAGAATTAGATTGAATGCATGCTTGAATTCGGATTAGGCTACTTGAGTAGAAAGTAAACCATATAGAGTGACGACAAGTGGTTGGTTACATAAGCTTAGTCACAAATTGACATTTGAGCAATGAGGTACTGTAGAGATGCATAATGAGTTTCTATTTAAGCCAATGTGAGGATTGAGCCATATGACTCCATCCATAGTCATTCAATTTCTTTGCTAAGTGTTAAGTTATTACCTTTAGAGCTTGCTTTGAATCAGTTTGAGTCTACTAGGTGCATGCTTAGTAGAGATTATTAAGGCCCTTTTTATGTTATCCCTTGGTTTAAATTACCTAACCTTTGGATTATCCCTTGCTACCACCATTGAGCACTAAACTTTTGTTTTTTGAAAACGCACAAAATTTTAAAACCTTGAACCTCATTAACCTACCCATTCACAAGCTTAGTAGAGTATTAAATAATACATCAGTTAGGATCGTTGTGAAAATTTTACTGAGATGAGTTAGGCATATTTATGCTTATGGATTATAATGTATATAGTGCTGTTTTGATTCATAGTTCTTCCATGTATTAAGAAAAAGAAAGAAAAATAAAAAAATGTTGAAAAGAAAAAGAAAAGAAAAAGAAAAAGGAAGAACAGTTGAGTAGCATCAATAAGTGCAGAATAGTAGTTACATTTGTATATCTTAGAGTTATGTTTTGTTATCCCTTTTTATTTGCTTTTTACTTTACGAATGCCTGTGATTAACCTTTTTTCCCTCTTTACCCATATTAACCCTTACCACATTATAACCCTATTCAAGTCCTTTTGATCTATTTATGTATGCAATCATTGTAGAGGAGAATTCGTGTATTAGAAAGCCTATGGTAGTGTAGTTTCCTATAGGAAGTTTAAAAGAAACACTAACTGTTAGACACTTGAGATAAATGAGTGAAAACTGTGAGGAAGATTCATTTTGCATCTTTACTTATCTTTGAGTAATGGTGCCAATTTTTGAGTTTGCTTATGTATACAAATGAAAAAGTAGTCATGACATATATATTAACTTGATATTTGAGTTGGCATAAATTTGAGGAATTGTATGCTTTGATCTTTGTGAAAATAAAGTGATAGAATTGATTGGTTGTATTTATTTTGCTTAAGGACAAGTAAGGATTTAAGTGTGGGGATGTTAATAGTTGTGCATTATTCTATATTTTTCTAAGTAATTGGCATTTGTTTCTTACATAATTGTTGATTATTGTTATAGTCTAGGATTCATTTTGTATGTTTTCATTTAGTTTGATTTCCATTGTTGTTCTTTTATGTTCGATATTAATTTAGGGTAAGAATTGATTATTTTTATGTAAGTAGGAAGATTGAGCAGCTTGGAGATTAAGCTAGAGATCAAAGAGGAGAAGAAAAGAGGAGACTATCTATTGCAAATTCCCATGATCGACGGAATCATACCAATTCCCACGATCGTGGCAATTATAATCCGAGTAATTATATGATTCTTCATTAAACTTAAAGTTTCAGAACTATTAAAAGAGAATTAAGCCTCCATGATCAAGGGGAGACAAAACCATTCTGTAGAAAGAGCCTCCTTGAGTGAAGAACACAAGTTTTTATCCTTGAGGAAGGATTGAAGTCAAAGATTATCATCAAGATTAAGGAAAATAGCACATCAACATCTAAAATTGCAGATTTTGAAAAAGATGAGAAGAAGTTTCTTTTATTAAATTTTTTATGTTTTTCTTTCTTTTAATCTTTGTAATATGGATTATTTGTGTGTTGATGATGTTATGGAGATCATGACTAGCTGATTTAGTTTTAGGGGTTGCTTTTGAACCATTTTGTTAAAACTCCTATTTTATTGAATTGAATGAAAGTGTCTTTGATGACTGTTGATTTTATTTGTTATCTTGCAACAAATCGAGAGAGTGAGTAAGATTATTTGTGTAGGATTGTACAACGAGAGTTGGCAACCTATAGACTAGCAATCATCACGTCAATTTATTAGTTAAAAGAGAGATCTCGGCGAATTTAATTGATCACGTATAGGATAGTTTGATAACTAGTTGAATTGGTGGAGTCATTGGGTAGGTTGAGAGATCGTTCAACTGATTCCATTTAATTTAATTAGGGACAATTAATTATAACTTGAGAGAGGGTAGTTAATGCATTCAGAAATTTGATTTGAGACACAATTTGATTAATAAAATAGGAGGGAGACAAAGTGGGGAAAAAGTAATCTCTAGCCTTTAGATTATTGAATTCCAATTTTTTTGCATTTTAGTATTATTCAATGTTCATTTTTAGTCTTTTAATTTTAATTTAATTTTCCATAATATTTGTATTAAACAATTTCTTTTCTTAAACAAAGTTTTGTCTGAATTAAGTGGTATTTGGGCATTAATCCTTATAGGATTGATATCCGCTTTTTAACTACAAGTCATGACCTATACACTTATGATTTTTTACCATAAAATAAGTAGTTTTTATTGCATAATTACACTTAACATTCTTCGTTCTTGAAATCAACCATAATCTCTGCTTCACTCTAAGACGTTAGGGAGCTAAGATCGTATGAGGTTTTATTCTTATCACATCTAGATGAAAATCTTGTCTTAAATTTATGTTGACTAGCTACATGCTTTTTAACGGATTCTATTAGTTAATCTATAATACTTTTATGTTGCTGCTCTTATTGTATATGTTCAGTTATTGCATAGGCATTCCATCCATATGTGTAAGGTTTGCTTCGTCTAAATTTTGCATATTCTCATATGATTCACCATGAGGTTGGTTGTATATGCTTAGTTCCTCCCACATATAGGTCGGTGTTTGAAATTTACGATTGTAATTATTACTCCCAAAAATGTTGTAACATAGTATGGACATTGGATAAACTTCCAAAACTAGATAAGGAAACCATTGTTTCCTATAGTGATGTTATATATTGCGAAGACACATCATAGCTCCCATAAGAGTATTGTATACTCCATCCTTCCATTGTGAGATATGGTGTTGAAGTTAAACCTTAACCCTTAAAACAAACCACAAAAACATAATTAAAATAGAGAAGTTTAAAGGATAACTAAATAAATGAGCCAAGAATAGAATAAGATATAATAAAATAAATACAAAAAATAATGGCTAGAGTAATAGCATCCAGGTGTTCCTATTATCACTCTCCCAAAAAATGGCACTAAAACCTTGACTGGCTCAAAGCTTAAGGCTAATATTTGAATTAACTGTAAGTGCACGGTATAGCTGTAGCTAGTACAGGCAAGTACAGGTCAATCTCATGAAGACAATGATTACTAGTAATTACCTTTCCTCTATTATCTAGCGTGCGAATTGGATTTTTGTTTTAATAAAGAAAATCAAACTTAAATAATTAAAATAAACAGGAAATGATAAAGATGGCAGAAGATGAAGGAAAATTTCTTAGGAAACAATCAACATCAAGAATTAGTGTCTAGGTAATGAGTCCCCCTAAAACCATTAGATAGTGAACCTTTTATCATGCAAATGTTTTATTGACTATTAGACCATGGGAATTCCTATCTTATGCTAATAGCTCTGTCGAGAAAACTAACAACTAATATATAGGTTTACTAACTAAAATTATTCATGTTAGAGTTCTTATGATTGATTTATCGATTTGTAAATTTCACTATTAGGTTCTAATCAAGAGGATTTATGTCAACCTATCACTAGTTTTGCAATCAACTCCTTTCAATTATGGTAGATCTATTTATACACAAGATTTCTCAATCTTTATGTTATGAAATCAGATTATGTACTAATATTCCAAATCTATTAGAACATACATAAAACACATAATTGAATTACAATAGATCAATAAGAACAATTTCATTATATAAAAGAATCAAAATATATTGTTATTACAACTAGGGTTCATCATAGCTAGACCCTAAAAGGGGTTAATTACATATAATAGATTACATAATCAAAGAAAAATAAGAAGAAAAATGAATAAAAATAAAGAGTTCATAATTTTAAATCTTTCTTATTTTCTATCGAATGTTATTCCAATTTTGAGATTTGATATTGTAATCAATTGTATCTTTTAACGATTTCTTCATGTTCTCCATTCTCTAGATCAATATCATCCCTTTTGAATGTTCTTCACATTTAGAATTAGATTAAAATGTCTGCTCTCCTCCTTTTTCCTGTATTCACATCCTTTTATAGCAAAATTTAGGGTTTTTGAGAAATATATTGTTTGATACATGTCTTGCAATCATGACTTTACATGTTTTGAGAGACTTACACAGCCACAGACATGGTCATGTATCTCTTAATTGTTTCAAATCTTCATTTTTTGCAATGATTTCACTTGAATTCCTCTCCTTTTGGTCCATAAAGACAATTATCACCTATAAATGCACTTGGAGCAAATTAAGTACCAAAAATTTCAAAAAACTATAAAATATCAAGAAAAATACATCAAATATGGTTGTATAATTATAATTAAATATGCATCTATCAGAACATTCAATAATAGAAGTAAAAATTCTTTAAAAAAGACAAATTTATTATAGAACTAGTAAACGAACATGTACAAATATATTGATAAATAAACAAGACACTAAATTAAATTATCAAAGTCAACAATTTCTCCAACCAACCCATTTAAATAATAATAAGAAGAAGAAGATTAAATGATCTAGATAATAGTAAAACTTACAAAAAAGTTCACAAAGAACCCACATCATATGAAATTAGTGTTCTAACAAGCTATATATCAGTAACTAGACCTACGAGAGTCTGTTGGCTTTATAAAATCCTTATGAGATAATTAAATAATGTCGAATCGTAACAAAGAAACATATATGTGAGACCCCAAACTATACCCTAGTAGGAAAGTTTCTTGTCCATGAAAGTATATGTAATGGATGTTAACGATTAGGAAAGTGAGTTTTTAGTTTGAGACATAATCGGTATTAACAGAATTGTAGGGGTATTTCAATAATTTATGTTAATTGTTTTATACATGCATAAAGATACATTAATCATGGACTAAATTGCTCGATGTATTCATATGGAATACAATTTCATAAAGTAAGACAAAGGTGTTGTCATTTTCTTTATTAATGAAAGGTGAAAAGTAGAAACCAATAGAATGGAACCATTTGTCATACGTCCCATACCATGACACTTAGCCATGTGGAAAATGGCATGTCACCCATCTGTACCTTTGTTTGAAAACATGCAGATGAAGAAGGGAAGGGTTAGAAAATAGAAAAATCTACAGAAGGTTGAGCTTCCTGTCTCCATCCACTATCTTGTTAAATCCCTTTGTGCATTTGAAGTTAAGGTATGTTAATTGCATATTTTTGTGTGAAATTTAACTCCTTTCTCATCTCCTCTTCAGTTAGGGTCTGTTATGCATTTGTGATTGATGGAAATGATTAGTGAATGGATATGTTATGTGTAGAAGAGAAGAAGACCAAAAAAGGAAAGCAATTAGAGTGAAGAAAAACGGTTTTAAAACACTCCTTTCAAATGTATAGAAATTTTGATATGTTGCTAAGCTTTTTTTTTAATTGTAACGTGAGGGGATTTGTTAAGAGAGGTATCTTAGATGAAAATGGGATGTTTCTGGTTCATTTTCATGTGTCTTTGGTGTTACTTTTGCATAATATAACTGAAGTGAGTTAATTGGAATGCGTACCTCATTAGATGGAGTGGTACCATTGAATAGATATCAGTATTTTAGCCATATCTTGACATGTAGATATACAAATGGGATAATTTTAATTGGAGATTAAACTAAATACATATTTCTACAAAATGTTTGAAGGAATCAAATTTGATGTCTGCCTCTAAGGAATTTGGCTTGAAGTTGAGTTCTAGTTGATGTCCCTATTTGAAAATATTCTGTAGTATTTTGGGTATAACTCTCGCAATAACAAAACAAATTGCATTAAGTTTATGTCATTAAAAACTTACAACATATAGGAACATTTTTTTAGAAGAGTATAATGCCTAAAAACCTCATTTTCTATGTCAAAATGGCCATACAAAACTGACCTGATAACTTGTCCTCAGAAAAGTTTGATATTGGGTACTACCGTACATCACCCCCATTGTTTTAGGCCTAAACATGAATTTTTCCTTACCCAAATGCTACTAAATCTCCTCCAAAACTCTTTTGGATATCACTGAAACTTAGCAAACCTAGTTATTAGAGTAATGTGAGACTTATGGTTTTTATATGTAATTACTTAAATGCTTTCACTGATGCATTATTGCAAAGGCTTATATTCATAAGGCATACTAAGTTTGATCAGGCATGAATGAACACTTTCAATTTGAGCATAAGGAATAACCTGATATGTTATGCATTACTTCTTTTGAATGTGTCTCAAAAATGTGATATGATGTGCTTTAACCTGTCAAGTCCTAATTGTGGTTAAATAGGTATGCCTAGAAGGATCTATAGCTGCTTCTATTATTAGACACTATAGTGTCTTCTATTTTAGAGACTTAAATCTCTTCTATTTCTATAGGTACCAATCATAGGTATCTTCTGTTCTATTCCTGTTACCCACTTCTAAAAAGATTAGTTGGCAATTCTGTATGTGTTTTGATATTTGTTTAGTTTTGATGCAATTGATAGTCAGATTACTCTCTGATTTGAATAATCAAAGATTGTTATGTGATATGTCATGATTCATTTGCCTGTAAATATTAGATGACTGTAGGAAACAGTCGCCATCTTGTATCTTACTTTATTTATTTTCCCACTAAGATATATGTTTAGCACGGAGATTTTTCCTATGTGTAGGTCTTGATAAAAAGGATTAAAGCTGGGACAACCGCAGTGGCCAATGAAGGACGTATTATGCTTTGGGAGATTCTGTGCTTAAACTTTGAGTTGTATTCAATATTATGAGACATTTTTTGTAGTTTGTGTAAATGGCCTGTAATAAACATAACATAGGATGGGTTTGATTTTAAGGCATGGATTTGATAAATACAATGTGTATATTGTGTCATGTTTATAACTCAATGACAAATGAAATGTGATGTATGTTTGCCTTATTTTTTGGGGATTGTCAGAATGTCTTAATCTATTTTAGGCTTGTTTTGTGTGGCATCTGAATATCGTCCTAGGTGGCATTAAGGTGTTATAATATATAAGAAAATAAAGTAACAAAATAAACCTATGTATAAAAGCAACCAATTAATATAGTCAATTTGATTGAATAATTAGTACGTAGTACGAAACTAATACTAACATAAACTAATAATAATAATAACTAGATAAAAGTTTTAAAATATAATGCAACTAAAAAGGGGAATTAAGTTTGATTGTTTTGGAGCATTTGAAGATAGAATTAGCATGTAAACGTATTAAAGACAATTATTAACAAATTTAATAGTTTTTCTTAGAAATTAAAGAATTATATTCCTAAAAATATGGGCAAGCCATATATTAGTTTGGAGTTGCAAAAAATTACAAATTGGAGATCTATTCAAGAAATTTAGCTTTCCTTTAGTAGCTAGATTCTCCTTATAAACAAGCCTTACGAGAAATGACATTCTTAGAAAATCTTCTTCACGCAATATTATTCTGCACTACAGTATTTGATTAAACTATTTTTAAAGATATAATTTATAAACTTCCTTAATGGATGCCTTAACCATATATATGAATCTTTCTCAATAATGCTAGGAATATAGTTGGGTAGAAGTAGAAGTGTGGAATTCACTACCCATTTATCATTACCAACTATAAGGCTTACCTTGGCATTTGTAGAAAAAGTATAGTTTAAGTTTTTAAGGGAATTGATATTATAAAAGGGAGACCTATTCTTCTTTAGTTATCAAACTAAAGAATGATGCCTATTACCCATTCATTATTCTCCATCCTATAAATTGAGAAATATGTTCCGTCTATTTCAATAATTGAGTAATAAACAAAGAGTTATTGGTTTTAATCTCCTTTCCTGTAAACTGTTACCCTTAAGATAATAGTTATAGGTCTATGTTGATTACAAAATAGTCTACTAGTTTTATAGTCAAAATTCACAAGTATATGGGTTGTGAATTATAGTTAAAAAGCAAATATCGATCTCACAAGGATTATGTTTAGGCATCACTTGATTCAGATCAATCTTTGTTTTAAGATCTGAAATTGTTTTATGGAAGTAAAAAGAAAAATTAAATTAAAATTAAATGTCTAAAAATGAATAATTGATAACACCAAAATGCAGAAAATTGGAATTCAAGATTTTAACAATTAGAGATCACTTTTTCCCTATCTTGTCTCCCTCCTATTTTATTAATTAAATTGTGTCTCACCTAAGATGTCCAAATATATTAACTACCCTATCTCAAGGTGTAATTGATTGTCTCTAATCAAATTAAATGAAGATGATTAAGCAATCTCTCAATCTACCAAACCACTGCACCAATTTAACTAGTTATTAAGTTATCCTATGGGTGATAAATTAAATTAGCAAAGATCTCTCCTTCAGCTAATCATTTAACTTGATGAGCTTAGGTCTATAGAATGCCAAACCTCGTTGTACAATTCTACACATATTACCTTACTTAATCTCTCAATCTATTTCAAGGTATAAATGTATTCAACATCATCAAAGACATCTTTCATTCAAATCAATAAAACAAGAGTTTAATAAGATAGATCACATGTAATCCTTAAAACTAAATCAGCCACTCATGAGATCTATAGCATCCTTAACAATTGAATATTCCATCATACAATAACTAGAAGAGATAAAATGACAGAAAATTAAATAAAGAGAACTTCTCTTCTTTTTTGCCAGAATATGGAAATTTTAGTGCTGGTAAGCTCTTTTCCTAACTGTGATTGATGATCCTTGAATCTGCACCTTCCTCAAGACTCCAAACCTGTGTTTCTCACTTAAGGAGGCTATTATACACAAAGGTCTCACGTCCTTTTCATCCATAAGTGTTTTTTATCTTATATAGTCCAGAAAACCTAAAAATTAAGTGAACCACGCATATGCCCTCGGGTTAGACATCCATGATTGTGGGAATTGGCATGATTCCCACAATCGTGGGTTCTTGCATCAGAATGATTCCTCTTCTCTTCTCTTCTTTTGGTCTCTATCTCAATCTTAAAGTTTCCAACTCCATTCCTATATCAAAATAATCAATTCTTACCCTAAATTAACATCAAAAATAAAAGAACAACAATGAAGATAAAACTAAATGAAAACATATAAAATGAATCCTAAAATATAACAATAATAAACTATTATGCAAGAACGCATGTCAAATACTTAGAAAAACACACACTAATGCACAACTATCAACTTCCCCACACTTAAATCTTTGCTTGTCCTCAAGCAAAATAAACTCAACCAATCAATTCCATCACTTCATTTTCACAAAAATCAAAGCATACAATCCCTTAAATTTTAGCCAAAGCCAACTCAAATATCAAGTTTCTACATATATCATAACTACTTTTCATTAGTGTACATAAGCAAACTTAATATATGGCACCATCACTTAAAGATAAGTATAGATGAAAAATGAATCTTCCTCACGGTTTCACTCATTTTTCTCAAGTGTTTAATAGTTAGTGTTTCACTCAAACTTCCTATAGAAACCTACACTACTATATGCTTGCTAATACACCAATTCTCCTTTACAATGATTGCATGCATAAATAGATCAAAAGGACTTATTTCGAATTGTAATGTGGTAAAGGTTAAGGTAGGTAAAGAGGGTAAAGAGTTAACACAAGCGTTTGTAAAGCAAAAAGCAGGTAAAAAAGGATAACAAAACAAGATTCCAAGATACACAAGTGTAAATATGCTACTACTTTGCATTTATTGATGCTACTCAAGTGTTCTTCCTTTTTCTTTTCTTTTCTTTTCTTTTCAATTTTTTCATTTTTGCCTTTTCTTTTTACATGGAAGAAACTATGAATAAAATAGTAACAAAATACAATATGATTCAAAAGCATGAGTAACACTTAACTCATCTTGCAAGAAATTTTTAAAAATTTTAGCAAAATTCCCAACTAATGCATTACTTAATACTCTACTAAGCTTATGAATGGGTAGGTTAATGGGGTTTTGAGTTTTAAAATTTTTGGTTGTTTTCAAGAAACAAAATGGTTAAAGCTCAATGGAGGTAGTAAGGGATAATTAAAGGTAGGTTATTTAAGCCAAAGGTTTATACAAAAAGGCCTTAATCATCTCTATTAAGCATGCATATAATAGACTCAAACTGATTTAAAGAAAGTTCTGAAGGTAATAACCTAAGGAAGCATCACACAACAAAGAAATAAAATGACTATAGATGGAGTCATATAGGCTAAATCCTCACATTGGCTCAAATGAAAATTCATTATGCATCTTTACACTACCTCATTGCTCAAATGTCAAATTGTGAGTAATCTTATGTAACCAACTACTTTTCATCACTCATCATTGTCACACCCCAACTCCCGCTGAACCCGAACCCGATATCGATTGTGATACCCGGATTCGTGCCCCGCGAGGGTGGTGTGTC